>CAUYUJ010013348.1:294953-297453 GCA_963575745.1 Prorocentrum cordatum
TACTACTACTACTGTTACTACTACTCTTACTACTACTACTACTACTACTACTACTACTACTACTACTACTACTACTACTACTACTACTACGATTACTACTACTACTACTACTACGACCACTACCACCACTACGACGATCACTACTACCGCTACTACTACTACTACTACTACTACTACTACTACTACTACTACTACTACTACTACTACTACTACTACTACTACTACTACTACTAGCTTCAGGAGCCCTCGCTGATACACCTCAACAACAACAGCAACAGCAGCACCGACCGCTACAATTCCAGCCTCCCGAAGCACTCGGAAACATTTGTTTCGCGGCGTGTTCTTCCATGTTCCACTACAGGAACGTCAAGTTGCATGGTCAGCCGAGCATGGGCGCGGAAACTGCGGCAGAGCTCCGTTTAGGTTGCATCCCGCGCCTACATCCGCAGGGCCCCTCAGCTCCGATGCCCGATCGCATCGGCTCCAGGGCCCGCAGCCAAGCCGCGTCCCTGTAGGCAGCCTTTGGATGCACTGCGTCGAAAATTGCATCCCGATAGATCGCTACCCCGCGGGCGACCGCCTCAAGGCCCGGGCCCCTCGCAAGCCAAGCCGCCGACAAAAAGTTGATGGAAGCGCCGACTGGCCTGCCGCCCAAGGTCAGGCGCGCGAGGTACACTGCCGGGGCCCAAACACCACAAACAAAATCGGATCCAAGTCGGCACGCGGTTTTGTTGTTTTTTTCCACTCAGGATGCGCTTCGGTTCGCGGGCTGGACGCGGGCTGTGCTTTTCCCAGTCAAACACGGCCAGGGGCCGTCGCGCGTGCTCTCCCGTGAAATATCGCCACGGCCACGTCGTCGCGATCGCTCGCCCTCCTCCTCGCCGTCGCCCTCGCCCTCCCCCCTCCCGCCCTCGCCCCCCCCCCCCCTCCTCTACACGCAAGGAGGGAGAGCGAGGGGGGCGCGTGGGAGGAGAGAGAAGAGATGAGACAGCGAGGGCAAAACACAAGTAAGTTTTTTAACTACCGCAAGTCGAAGCGATAGTGGGCCACTCCCGGCGGGGAAAATCCTTCCAAAACTGCGATGGGCGTGGAAAGCAACGCTAACGATTCTGGAACCGCTAGCCTTAGAAGCCTGCGTCACTTCAGGATCTAAAAAATAAGCCCTAACAAATTGCTTCTCTCCTATAAATGGAAAGGGCCGCGCCGCGGAAGAGCGTTCGCTGGCGCCCCAAGAATTGAGACACTGCACCCGGCCGCACTTTGCGGCGCGCTTGGCTACCACGCTGCGGAGGCTGCGGGCGCCGCCGAACCCCTCGGCGACGATCACCGCGAGGTGCCAGCCGCCCTGCTCGCGCACCCCCTGCAGGGCCTTAGGAAACTTGTAGGCGACGCGCACCTTGACGCGGAAGTGCAGCCACAAGTCCGGCAGCTCCACGCGCACGCACGGCATGCGCGCGACGAGGGCGTCAGGCCACTCGGCCCAGCTGGGCCCCCCGTGAAGCCGCACGATCTGGGCCTTCACAGTCCCGCCCTCTATGCCGAAACCGAACTTCCCGCCCACGACCTGCGCAAACGCCGTGGACACCGCGCAGAGAGCGCACACGGGGAACGCACCCTGGTCCAGCACCTGACGGGGGGGGGGGCTATCCAGGAAAAAAATGGCCCCCGCCACGCAAATAGGGCCAACGACAACGCCAGAATCTATCAAGTCAAACTAAACACACAGCAAAACGCTTCATCATTATCAAACCATCAGGAAAAAACACCCCGAATGCGACTTTGCGCATTTTGAAGGATCTTGGGGGGGAGGGGGGTGTAAACGATAACCATTTGCAGCATAATACCCACCTGGGTTGGGTCCGGCGCCGCGAGCGCAGCGGGCTCTAGGCTGCGCCGGGGCAGAGCAGCGAGGGGTGCGTTCGGGGGCGGCTGCTCTTGTTCGCCTCCAGCGGCGTCAGCGGGCGGCGGCAGCTCGGGCTCCTGTGGGGCAGGCTCAGCGGCCTCTCCCCTTGGATGCGACGTCCTGCTCCTGGTGGCCCTCAGCTCAGCGGGGCCCGCCTGTCGCTCTCCCAGCAGGTGCACGCCCACGTCGGGCGGCAACCCGCCGAGGTAGTTGGCCAGCTGCTCGGGGGTCAGCAAGTGCATGGCCTGCCTAGCGGCCCCCAGGGTTTGGGCGCTGAGAGACCGGAGGACGTCGGCATTCTGACAGAGCGAGCAGTAGGCGGACCGGCTGGAAGCCTCGAAAGCCTCGCCCCCTTGCCCGAAGGCGCGGGGGCAGCGCTCCTTACTCTTGCAGAAAACTGGCATTGAGCCCAAAATTTATGGCGAAGTAGGAAGGAGTGGAGCAGGAGTGAGGCAGGTGGCAAAGAGCAATGCTAAGAGAAGCGTCGTCCCTCTTCCTCCTATTCCTCATCATCCTTCTTCTGACCTCCGACCTATTAGTGTCTACAGCCACATCCCTTCATTCAACCTCCGTCCATTCCTCTCACCCCCGCCGCTT
>CAUYUJ010013348.1:302453-342453 GCA_963575745.1 Prorocentrum cordatum
TGGGCGCCAGGAGCGTGCGAACCATGCCACTGGGGCCTTCGGTGGAGCGCCCTGTAGGGGCCACGAAAAAGGGGCGCCAAAATAGGCGTCAGGCGCATGCGGACCCTGCGAGGTGAAGGATGTTTCACGATGCTGGCGATGGTAATGGTGATGGTGATACTGATGGTGGTGATGATGATGATGATGGTGATGATGATGATGATGGTGGTGGTGATGATGGCGATAGCGGTGGTGATGACGATGGTGATGACGATACGGTGATGGCACTGGACTGATGGGCGGTCCGAGGATCGACCAGTCGACCTGCGAGCCTGGAGCTAGACAGTGATCGTACTCCTGGCCGCACTTCGGGTTGCACACGGACGCGATCCATCCGTAAGCGACCAAGGTCGGTGAGCTCCTCGCGGTCCTCCCATGGACTGGGCTTCGTGCCAGGAATCGAGCAGCTGGGACTCCCGGACACACCCATCGCGACCCAACTATCGCCGAAACAATGGTGGCAAACCTGCCAGGTTTGGCCACCACGATCCAGACCGATCGCGCCACCCATTTGGCTGCGACGCAGCCAGTCGTTAGTCCTCGTGGAATAGTACGGCCGCGGAGGTCAAAATCGGTCCGTACCCGCAGCACCGCAGCACAGACCCCTCCTCCTCCTTCTCCTCCTCCTCCTCCTAGTCCTCCCCGTTATCTATCTTCAACCCTTTCCTCTCCTCTCTCTCTGTATATAGATATGTGTATACATATCTAGATTTACATCTGTACGCACATACACAAGAGTGCATTGGCGCTTCGCACCATGCACCTGGGTCCCTCAAGCCTTGCATCTGTTGGCGCTTGGCGCCGTCCTCTTCGGCCTTTTAACTTTGGCCGTTTCCCGTCCAGTCCCCTCACCCGTTCCTATTTGCTCTTGCCCTCGCTTTACAAATCCGTGCGTCACCCGAACTTTTCTGAAGGTGTGTTTTGATTCGAATGTCGAGGCGGACCCGATCACGTGGCGCGAGAACGCCACCTGGAGTCTCCGAAATAACGTCGAACCAACATCGCGTGCCTTCTTCGCGCGATCCTGCGCCGGCTGGTGTCCTAACGGCCTGCGCGTCAATTTTTGACACCGCTTGGATCGTTCAGCCGTGAACGATCGCGTATTCCCGTTCAACACCAGCCGAGTCCTGAAAGGCATGACGTTTGGGGTCCTTCGCGTTGACACCACACGGGCTCGCTCGTGGCCCAAGTCGCCCGGTCGCGCAATGCAAGGCAATGGAAAGCAACGCCTCATCGTTCCTCATCGTACTTCTCGTTCGTCCACGCTCTCGCCTGGCATTGCGAACCATTTCCCGTCTGCTGCAGGTCTTTTTGCGGAGGCGCCTCGTTCGAGAACCTCTTGGGGGCCTCACGAATGCCTCTCAAGGGCTTTGGGGACCTCTTGAAGCCCTGGGCGCCTCTTTAGGCCGTCTTGGGGGTCCTTTTGAAGCCCGTGTGGGCCGTCTTGCGTCCATCTTGGGCCGTCCTGGGGCCTTCTTGGGGAACTTGGTCTCTCTTGGGGACCTCCTATGGCCATCGCGGGTCTCTCTTGGGAGCCTCTGGGGCCTCATGAGCTTCGCTTGGGCCGTCTTGGGGCAGTCTTGGGGTCCTCTGGGCCCGGCTCGAAGCCCTGCTGGGGGCCTCTTGGGCCGCCTTGTGGAGATCTCGCAGGCTTCTTGGGCCATCTCGGACGTTGCTACGGCCCCAAAAGCGAATATGCTGAACATGTACGTTTGCCGCAAGGAATGGAACTATGTTTGACTCTCGGGGGCTCTCCTGAAGGCCTCTTGGGCTGTTTGGGGGCCTCTTGGGCCGTCTTTGGGGCCTCTTGGGCCGTCTGGAGGCCGTCTTGCGCTGCCGGTGGTCTGTCCTGGAAAACTGGGGCCCTCTTGGGGACATCCTATGGCCCTCGTGGGTCTCTCTTGGGAGCCTTTGGGGGCATCGTGATCTTCTTTTGGGCCGTCTAGGGGCGAGTCTTGGGGTTCTCGTGGCCTGGCTTGAAGCCCTCTTGGGGACCTCTTGGGCCGCCTTGGGGCGATCTCGCAAGCTTCTTGGGCAGTCTCGGACGTTGCCACTGCACAAAAAGCGAACATGCTGAACATGCACGTTTGCCGCAAGGAATGGAGCGATGTTTGCCTCTTGGGGGCTCTGGTGAAGGCCTCTTGGGCCGTCTTTGGGGTCTCTTGGGCCGTCTTCGGGGCCTGTTGGGCCTTCTTGGGGGGCTCTCAGGCCGTCTGGAGGCCGTCTTGCGCTGCCGTGGGGCTGTCCTGGAAAACGGGGACCCTCTTGGGGACCTCCTATGGCCCTCGTGGGTGCTTGGGGTCCTCTTGGCCCTGCTCGAAGCTCTCTTGGGGTCCTCGTGGGTCGCCTTGGGGCGATCTCGCAGGCTTCTTGTGCCGTCTCGGGCGTTGCTACGACACAAGAAACGAATATGCTGAAGGCCTCTTGAGGGGTATTTGGGGCATCTTGGGCCGTCTTTGGGGCCTCTTGGGCCGTCTGGAGGCCGTATTGCGCTGCCAGTGGTCTGTCCTGGAAAACTGGGGCCCTCTTGGGGACCTCCTATGGCGCTCGTGGGTCTCTCTTGGGAGCCTCTGGGGGCATCGAGATCTTCTTTGGGGCCGTCTAGGGGGAGTCTTGGGGTTCTCGTGGCCTGGCTTGAAGCCCTCTTGGGGGCCTCTTGGGCCGCCTTGGGGCGATCTCGCAGGCTTCTTGGACCGCCTTGGGGCGATGGACGCTGCTACGGCACAAAAAGCGAATATGCTAAGCATGTACGTTTTACGCAGGGCTCGCCTGAAGGCCTCTTGGGCGTCTTTGGGGCCTCTTGGGCCGTCTTGGGAGCCTGTTGGGCCGTCTTGAAGCCTTCTTGCGCTGCCGTGGGGCTCTCCTGTGCCTCTCCGACCACTTCTCACTGCACCGACCTTGCAGACGTGCTGTAGCGGATTTTTGCATGGATTTCTGCCAAGGCAAAATCCCAAAACGGCGAGCGAAAAACGAAGTGAATCCGCGTGGATGTTTTGATCTTCGCTCCCGGCCAAAACAAACCCGCACGACATTTGCTTCGAAATCTGGAACGAAATTCTCCAGGACACTCCGGGCCCATTCTTGTTCTCCAAACGAAATCCGCTCTGCGATGCTTGCGCCATGACACTTCTCTGATCGCTGTGAGCTTGCTGGCAAGGCCCGACAAGGCTCCCCGGGAGGCGCGGCACGGCTTGGGGAGCCTCTTCCAAGGGCGTCCAGTGGGCCCCAAAGCTCCAGATCCCGGGGCTTGGTTTTTTCCCAACCATCCTGTGGTGTTGGGTCCTCGTTTTGAAGAGACAGCGCCCCGTCTTCCTCTCCTCCTCCTCCTCCTCCTCCCTCCTCCTCCTCCTCCTCTCCTCCCATATCATCATCATCATCATCATCATCATCATCATCATCATCATCATCATCATCATCATCATCATCATCATCATCATCATCATCATCATCATCATCATCATCATCATCATCATCATCATCATCATCATCATCATCAATCATCATCATCATCATCATCATCATCATCAACATCATCATCATCATCACCATCATCACCATCATCATCATCATCATCATCATCATCATCATCATCATCAACATCATCATCCCCTCCCTCTCCCTACACCATCGTCACCATCATCACCGTCACCCATCATCCATCAGCATCATCATCTGCAGCATCATCCTCATCCACATCCTCCTCATCATCGTCACCATCATCGTCCCCACCGCCCATGTCGTCACACCCCTCACACGTTTCGTGGCCCCACAAGGAGCCCCACCTAAGGCCACAGTGGCGGTGTTCGCATGCGTCTCCCCCACCCAGGACAACGTTTTGTGGCCCCATAGGGAGCTCCACCGAAGGCCCCACTGGGGGCGTTCGCATGCGTCTCCGGACAGCGCTTCGTGGCTCCATAGGGAGCTCCACCGAGGGCCAGAATCGGGGTGTTCGCATGCGTCCCCCCACCCAGGACAGCGTTTCGTGGCCCCATAGGGAGCTCCACCGAAGGCCCCACTGGGGGTGTTCGCATGCGTCTCCCCCACCCAGGACAGCGCTTCGTGGTCCCATTGTGAGCTTCACCGAAGGCCCCAGTAGGGGTGTTCGCATGCGTCTCCCCCACCCAGGACAATATTTCGCAGCCCCCGAGGCCTTCACAAAAGGCTTCAATCAGGGTGTTAGCATGCGTCCCCCCCACCCAGGACAGCGTTTCGTGGCCCCATAGGGAGCTCCATCGAAAGCCTCAGTGGGGTTGTTCGCATGCGTCCCCCCCCCCCACCCAGGACAGCGTTTTTTGGCCCCATAGGGAGCTCCACCGAAGGCCACACTGAGGGTGTTTGCGTGCGTCTCCCCCACCCAGGACAGCGTTTCGTGGCCCCATAGGGAGCTCCACCGGAGGCCTCAATCGGGGTGCTCGCATGCGTCTCCCACACGCAGGACAGCGTTTCGTGGCCCCATTGGGAGCTCCACCGAAGGCCCCAGTGGAGGTGTTCGCATGCGTCCGCGCCACCCAGTACAGCGCTTCGTGGCGCCATGGGGAGCTCCACCGAAGGCCCCAGTGGCTGCATTCGCATGCGTCTCCCCGTCCCCCCATAGGGAGCCCCACAGAATGCGTTGCACACAATAACGGTACTCACAACTGCATATGGTTGAGTCCTTCGCCGGGCTAATTGTGACGGTTTCTCCCACCCACCCCGCCTTTACAACATTACGCTACCGAGGAACCCCACATACTTATATTATGGCTGGAGTGATGATAGCTGAAGTGAAGCATGTGATAATGATGTTGGTGGCCATTCCCTGCGCACCCCCTTATGGTGTCGAGAAAGTGCCACGCCTGTTGCGCCCTGGACGACCGGCTCGGATAGCGGCCGCGCTCAGAGACCACCACCTGCGGACCCCCTAAGGTTATGAGAATATGCCACGCCTGCTCCCTGCGCACGACCGGCACGGATAGCAAACTTGCGTACCGATGTGCCCTGAGCACCACCGTCACGGATAGAGGCCGCGCTCAAGGACCACCCCGTGCGCACCCCTTGTGGTGTCGAGAATATGCCATGCCTGCTATGCCCTGGACGACCGTCACGGGCAGCAACGCCCTGGACGACCGGCACGGATAGCGGCCGCGCTCAGGGACCACCCCCTGCGCACCCCCTATGGTGTCGGGAAAATGCCACTCCTGCTATGCCCTGGACGACCGGCACGGATAGCGGCCGCGCTCAGCACCCACCCCCTGCGCACCCCCTACGGTGTCGGGAAAGTGCCACTCCTGCTATGCCCTGGACGACCGGCACGGATAGCGGCCGCGCTCGGGGACAACTCCCTGCGCACCCCCTCTGGCGTCGAGAAATAGCCACGTTTGCTGTGCTCTGGCCCGCATAGGCGCCGCGCTCGGGGACCACCCCTTGCGCACCCCCTATGGTGTCGAGAAAGTGCCACGCCTCCTATGCCCTGCGCCATGGCCCGCATAACGCCGCGCTCGGGGACCACCCCCTGCGCACCCCCTATGGTGTCGGAAACAGCCACGCCTGCTATGCCCCCGCGCCATGGCCCGCATAGACGCCGCGCTCGGGGACCACTCCCTGCGCACCCCCCATGGTGTCGAGAAAGTGTCACGCTTGCTATGCCCTGCTCCATGGCCCGCATAGACGCCGCGCTCGGGGACCACCCCCTGCGCACCCCCTATGGTGCCGAGAAAGTGCCACGCCTGCCATTCCCTGCGCCATGGCCCACACAGACGCCGCGCTCGGGGACAACCCCCTGCGCACCCCTTATGGTGTCGAGAAAGTGCCACGCCTGCTATTCCCTGCGCCATGGCCCGCATAGAGCCCGCGCTCGGGGACCAGCCCCTGCGCACCCCCTATGGTGTCGAGAAAGTACCACGCCTTCTATGCCCTGCGCCATGGCCCGCATAGGCGCCGCCCTCAGGGCCCACCCCCTGCGCACCCCTTTATGGTGTCGACAAAACCCCACGCCTGCTGTGCCCTGCGACATGGCCCGCATAGACGCCGCGCTCGGGGACCACTCCCTGCGTACCCCCTATGATGTCGAGAAAGCGCCACGCCTGCTATGCCCTTCGCCATGGCCCGCATAGACGCCGCGCTCGGGGACCACCCACTGCGCACCCCCTATGGTGTCGAGGAAGTGCCACGCCTGCCATGCCCCGCGCCATGGCCCGCGTAGACGCCGTGCTCGGGGACCACCCCCTGCGCACCCCCTATGGTGCCGAGAAAGTGCCACGCCTGCCATTCCCTGCGCCATGGCCCACATAGACGCCGCGCTCGGGGACAACCCCCTGCGCACCCCTTATGGTGTCGAGAAAGTGCCACGCCTGCTATTCCCTGCGCCATGGCCCGCATAGACGCCGCGCTCGGGGACCACCCCCTGCGCACCCCTTATGGTGTCGAGAAAGTGCCACGCCTGCCATTCCCTGCGCCATGGCCCACATAGACGCCGCGCTCGGGGACAACCCCCTGCGCACTCCTTATGGTGTCGAGAAAGTGCCACGCCTGCTATTCCCTGCGCCATGGCCCGCATAGACGCCGCGCTCGGGGACCACCCACTGCGCACCCCCTATGGTGTTGACAAACCCCACGCCTGCTGTGCCCTGGACGACCGTCGTGCTGTGCTGTGCTGTGCTTAGCTTATCTGAGCTGTGCCGTGCTGAGGTGCTATGCTGTGCTGTGAAGTGCTGTGCTGAGCTGTGCTGTGCTGAGCTAAGCTGTGCTGTGCTGTGTGAGAAGGAGAAGGAGGAGGAAGAGGTGAGGTGAGGGTCGCGGGTGCGACGCGGCGGCAGGGATGAAAACCATAACCCCACGAAACATATGGGGAAAGGCATAGGAAGAGGAATATATGGTCCCGGGCTCCGGGCCCACGAGTCACCCCCCCCAGATGGTATGGTCCCAGGATTCCTCGGGCACCCCCACCCCAGATGGTATGGTCCCAGAGACGACGACGACGACGACGACGACGACGACGACGACGACGACGACGACGGCGGCGACCGACGGCGACGACTACGACGACGGCGACGACGACGACGACGACGACCACGACGACGACGACGACGGCTGCGGCGGCGACGACGCCGGCGGCGGCGGCGGCGACGACGACGATGACGACGATGACGACGGCGACGACGACGATGACGACGACGACGAGGACGACGAGGACGACGAGGACGACGAGGACGACGAGGACGACGAGGACGACGACGACGACGACGACCTCTGAACCACCACAGCACCACACCACATCCACAGGGGGGGTAGGGGGGCACCGCAGCGCAGCACCACGCCACGCCCACCTCTGAACCACCACAGCACCACACCACATCCACAGGAGGGGGGAGGGGGGCACCGCAGCGCAGCACCACGCCACGCCCACAGGGGGGGGCGGGGGGGACCATCGCGCGGGGGGGGGGGCCTAATGGCATCAGCATTGGGGTGGGGAGGGGGGGGACCCAAGCCCTGGACCATATACACCCTCCTCCTCCTCCTCCTCTCCTCCTCTTCCTCCTCCTCCTCCTCCTCCTCTCCTCCTCCTCATCATCCATCACCATCACCCATCACCATCACATCATCACCATCACATCATCATCATCATCATCATCATCATCATCATCATCATCATCATCATCATCATCATCATCATCATCATCATCATCATCATCATCATCATCCTGCTCCTCAACCGCCTCACCCGCATCCTCCTCTCTTTTTTTGTCATCTCTCTCTCACTCTCTTTTTCTCGACCTCTCACTCACTCACTCTCTCTCTCTCTCTCGCTCTCTCTCTCTCTCTCACTATTTCTCGCTGTCTCACCCTCTCTCTCTCTCTCTCTCTCTCTCTATATATATGCTTCCACTGTTCCTTTCTCCACATCCGCGCTCCCACGCGCGCATGCGGGGTCATAGAAGGAAGAGGGAAGAGGAATATTATGTTGTTGATGATGAAGAGGATGAAGAAGGTGATGATACTGATGATGATGGCAATGATGGTCGTGAGTGATGATGATGATGATCGTCATGATGCTGACGATGATGATTATGCTGATTCTGATGATGGTGATGATGGTTAAGATGATGACGGTAATGATGTTTGTGATGATAAGTGTGATGTTGTTGATGACTGTTTTGATAATGATGATAATGATGCTCATGATGATGATGATGATGATGATGATGATGATGATGATGATGATGATGATGCTGATTGCGATGATGAGGATGATGCTGACGATGCAAATTGTGGTGGTACTGATGATCGTGCGGGATGAGATGATGACGATGACGACGAATATGAACATGTACATGAAGATGTTGATGGTGGTGCAAACGACGATACTGATGTTCATGATGATGATGATGATGATGATGGTGATGATGATGATGATGATGATGATGATGATGATGATGACAATGATGCTGATGATGACGATGATGATGATCACGATGCTGATGCTGATGACCATGATGGTGATGATGATGGTGATGCTGATGACGCTGCTGATGATGACCATGATGATGATACTGTTGATGATGATGATGATGATGATGATGATGATGATGATGATGATGATGATGATGGTGGTGATGATGATGATGATGATGCTGATCATGATTATGGTTGTGATGACGATGCTGATTTTTATGATGAGTATGATGATGCTAATTATGATGATGATGCTGATGATGATGACGAGAATGATGATGAGGGTGGTGATGGTGGCGATGATAATCAGGGTGATGGTTATGAGGATGAGGAGGATGACGATGATGCTTGGGATGATGAGAATGATGAGGATGATGACGATGATGAGGACGATAAGGAGGACGAGACGGACGAGGAGGAGGAGGAGGAGGAGGAGGAAGAGGAGGATTGCGGGAGGAGAGTCGTCAGGAGGAGGAGGAAGAAGAAGAAGAAGAAGAGGAAGACTGTGGGAGGAGAGTAGAGGGAGGAGCGAGAAAGGAGGAGGAGGAGGACGAGGACGAGGAGGAGGAGGAGGAGGAGGAGGAGGAGGAGGAGGAGGACTGCGGGAGGAGAAAAGAGGGAGGACGAGAAGGGAGGAGGAGGAAGAGGAGGAGGACGAGGAGGAGGAGGAGGAGGAGGAGGAGGACGAGGTGGGGGTGGAAGAGGAGGAGGAGGAGGAGGAGGAGGAGGAGGAGGAGGAGGAGGAGGAGGAGGACGGGAGGGGAGGAGGAGGAGGAGGAGGAGGAGGAGAGGAGGAGGGGGGGGATCGGGGTGTGCGGGCGACGACGAGGTCGAGGAAGATGATGATGAAGGGGGCGAGGAGAAGGAAGGAGTCTCGTGTCCGAAATACGCCTCGACGCCCGCAACCGCCCGCCGCAACGCCCCGCGCGTGTGCTCAACGCTCACGAAGCTTGCCACGCCCGACAGCGTGAACTTGGGCTCGGGCTCATGCTGGGAGGGACTGCCTTCCCCCAGGCTGACGCGGACAACGCGGTCGCCGCCGAAGCGCGCTGAGAAGGCCGCCAGGACCTCGGCCGCGAAGGAGCCGTCGCGGTCGTCGCTGCCGTCGAAGCCGTGCGCGCCTCCCATCAAGACGTACACCTGTCGGCTGCACGCAGGAGTGGCCCATGGGCAAGAGTGACCTGTGGTGCGCGGACCAGGGGGGCGCAAGGTGGTCAAATCCGAGCGCGAGATCGGCTGCTGTCGCCTCGCGCTCGGCGATTGGAGGGACCACGATGCGCCCGCACCGAAGGTCACTCTGGCGAAGGGTCACTCTGACGTCCAGTCGAGCCTGGCCGGAGCGCGAGCTGCGCCCTCCGCCCAGCTCCACGAGCCGGTCGTAGGACACGTCCGGGCGCGACGGCGTGAACGCGAGAACCGCCGCGGCCTCCGGGAGGCGCGCGAGCTCCTCCCGGAGGCTCTCGAGCTGCTGCCTCCGCGCCGCCTCCAGCGAGCCCTGCGCCTCCCCGGCCAGGCGCCACTCGAGGCCGCAGAAGAGGCCCCCGGCGCCGCGCGACCACCACAGCGCGTCCTCCCACAGCTGGTGCGCGGCCGGGCCCGCCGCGGGCATGGCCCACTCCTGCACCGAGCCGCCGAGGTGGACGCTGCCCTGCCCCACGTAGGCGGAGGCCCGCACCTCTCGGCGGCACGCGCGAGTCACCCCGGCGGCACCGCCAACGGCGTGGCGGCCAAGCGCCGACGCCCCCTTATCCGCCTACGCCCAACGGTAGCGGCGCGACGGACCTGGTCACTTCCGATCGCGACGAGGCCCCCCCCCCCGACCCCCCCGCGGCGGAGGCCCGCACCCCGACGTGCTGGCGCTGACGAGCTGCGCGCGCAGTGCGTACTCCCGCAGCCAGCGTGGATCCATGTCGCTGCTGATCCTACGCGTGGTCGGATCATAGCGGAAGGAGGTGGGGGCCCGTGGGCTTGCATCCAGCGCCACTCCTGCGAAAAAGGTTACGCTTCATTGCGCAAGGCAGATCCTCGCTGGCGAGGACCTGCCCCTCTCGGCTACACGTAGCTAAGAGTGACCCCAGGCGCGAGTGACCTGTGGTGCGCGGCTTGACGGGGGACGCGGGGTGGGCAAACCTGAGCGCGCAAGCCGCTAGTACTTACTGCTTCGCGGTCAGCCATCTGCGGACCCTTCTGCGCCCGCACCAGAGGTCACTCTGGCGAAAGGCCACTGTTACTTGCCATCGCTCGGACGTCCATTCCCCGTGCCTTTCTTGGCTTCGCGCGCGCCTTTCTCGGCTTCGCGCGCTTGTTTTCCAGAACATGATCCAGGGTGCTCCTCGATGGTCCCCGCCGAGAGGTGCACGCGTCCGAGCGATGCCGAGCTTCTGTTTCGCCGAGCATCTCGCGGGGCCGCCGGCGCAATGCCCCCCAGCATGCGGGGTGGGGGTCCAGGCCCCCCCCCCAGTACCTCGAGGGGAGGGGGGGGGTTTTGCCCAGGGCGCAGCCAAACCGTATAACCAGGACGCACGCTGAGGATGCAGGGGCCGTGGGAGGCCACGTCGGCACTCTGCGAGCGGGGCGCGGCCGGCGAGAGCGGCCAAGGATGGGCCGCGGGGGAAAGATGCCAGGGCGACCTTGGGAAGTCGCTCATCCTAACCATGCGGGCTGCCTATCACGAGCGTCACCCTGGCCCAGAGATCCGATGTCGTGATTTTTTCAATGCGCGGTCCCCGGAGGTCTCGACCCATTCCCCAAGACCGGTTTTTCATCCTGAGTCGTTTTCTGACGGTCCGAGGGCCCGGCGAGGGCCTGTAGAGGTCGAATATTGAGAAAAACCTCCGTCTTGATCTTTTCAATACGTTGGATCTCTGGGGGGGAGGAAGCGACAACAAAAACGAACGCTCACCTCGCGGGGCCACCGGCCGTCCATCGTGAGGGCCTGGAGCAGCCCGTCCAGCAGTGCGTCCCAGCGGTGCCGGGCGCCGCCGCGTGCCAGGGTCCAGCCCTCGGCGCCCTCCGCGCCGCCCTGGAAGATGCAGAGGTGGAGCCCGCCCTCGCCGCCGGGGCCGCGCCGCGAGGAGCCCGGACGCCAGAGCCGCGCGCACTCGGAGCGGATGCTCCGACGCAAAAAAGATGCGCCGGACAAAACAACACCCAGAGGATGCAAAAGAGCTGGGCGAAGCTCCCCGCCTCAGAAAAATAGAGCGGGCCTCTATGTCAAGGTCGATGTGTAGGTGCAGATGCATGCTTGTAAAGTTATAGACATATGTGTACACAACCATACATACATACGCACATACGTGCATACATACATACATACGTACACATGTTTGCACGCACAGGTCTCAGTACGTGTATGTTTCGATGCATATACATATTATATATATATGCATAACTCTTTATGTGTATGCATATGTATGTGTATACGCATTTGCACAATCATATGTATAGGTATACGTCTATGGATGTGTATATGTGTATGTGCATATGCATGTGTATGTGCATGTGCATGTGTATGCCTCTATGTGCTTGTGCATGCATGTATACATGCATGCATGTATGTGTGTATGTATGTGCGCATGCATGCGTGCGTGCATGCATGCATGTATGTATGTGTGGGTGCATGCATGTATGCATTAATGCATACATGCATACATGCATGTATGCATGCATGTATGTTTGTGTGTATGGATCGGTGTACGTGGTTTTGGATGTGTATATATATATATATGTATATATGTGTGCATGTGAGTATTTGTATGTATGTATGGATGTACCTATTTATATATGAATTGTGTATATGTGTGTATGTACGTATACCTACATTCACGCATGTATACATACATACATAAAGTCATCACGCACACATCGAGTACGGGAGCCGTTTGAATCAGTACAGCTATGTGTAAGTATATGTATGTATGCATGTATGTATGTATGTATGTATGCATGTGTATGACAGGGGGATGGATGGATGTATCTATGCATGCATGTACGTATGTATTTATGTATGTATGTGTACATGCATAGACAATGAATGCGGGAGCGGACTGCATCAGTACAGCTACGTGTAAAATCAAGCTGCGTGTACATATATATATATATATATATATGTGTGTGTACATACAGACAAGACTTCGCCAAACTATGAGGGACACAGCGACGGCAAAGTAGAGCGGACATCGGCATCGCCATGATGTCCAACACCTCTGATACCGATTGCCGCCCTGCTCCGCTGTCGCTGCTCCCGCCATGCGTCTGCGAAGAAACCCGCCCTGCTTTTCTGGGGCTGGCACTTCTCTGCACCCTTTGGGGTGCACTTCGAACACACATCGGCGGCGAGCCCAGGGGGGGAGTGAGAAGGGGAGGGCCTTCTCGGAAGGCTCGGAGGTCCCCCGGCCCTCTGATCCAAGCGTTCCCCGAAGACACGATGAAAACTTCTCAGAAGGCGCGAGGGCTTCTGAGACGTCCCGCCACCTTCTGAGGAGGCCTTCTCCTTCTCACTTCCCCCCTCGCTCGCCGCCGAACAATCTCAATGGGAGGATGAACCAAAGTACGCCGGCTACACGCAACAGTGACCCGAGGCAAGAGTGACCTGTGGTGTGCGGCTTAAGGGGGCGCGAAATGGCCAAATCCAAGCGTGCAAGCAACCGCTATCGCGTCGCGCTCAGCGATCGGGGGGACCCCAATGAGCCTTTCCTCCTCCTCCTCCTCCTCCTCCTCCTCCTCCTCCTCCTCCTCTTCTTCTTCCTCTTCCTCCTCCTCCTGTTCCTCTCCTCCTCCTCCTCCTCCCTCCTCCTCCTCATCCTCCTCTTCCTCCCCTCCTCCTCCTCCTCCTCCTCCTCTCCCCCTCCTCCTCCTCCTCCTCCTCCTCCTCCTCCTCCTCCTCCTCCTCCTCCTCCTCCTCCTCCTCGCGTGCGGCCGAGCACGGCGGGTCCGGCGTCGGGAGGAGGGGCCGCTCGGGGCGCCCCCGGCGCAGGCGAGCTCCGCGCCCGGCGGCGGGGCCCGGAGCAGGCGCCTCGCGCGGATGCCCGCCTCGCCCCTTGCCGGCACCAGAGAGCGAGCGACAGCCCCCCCCCGCCCACCTACACCCTGCGAAATGCTTAAGAAATCATGGGTTAAGAAATTCATAGTCTCAGAATTTGAATAAAAACCCAGAACTTCTATCAAAATCTTAGGATTTACATTGAAACGGTAAGAATAATCGAGACTCTGGCGGAAAACTTAGGTTTTCTTAAGCATCGCCTAAGGTGTACTAAGGGAACGAAGAGTGGCATAGACATAAAAACTCGGAGGTCCGCGCGGATGTCTCGGATCGGCGCTGGATACTCCCCTGGCGGCGCCTCCCTGGCGCCGCCCCCGGCGCGCTCCGCGCGCCAGGGAGGCGGGTCCAGCGCGGATCCGAGAAATCCGCGCGGGCCTCCGAGTTTTTATGTCTATACCATTCTTCGTTCCCCCAGCTGCGGCCCCACGGGGCTTAGCGCGCGGCAGGTTCGTGCCGTGCCGACCTCGGCGTTAGTTTTTCTGACACCGCGGGGATCGCTCAACCTGGAACGAGCGGCCGCTTCCGAAAACGTCCGACTCGTCCCACGTCGAACGATTCTGGGTCGCCCGCGGCGTTCGAGGTGGAACGCCGCTGGCGGGGTCGCCGCCAGTCGACACGACACGAATCTACCGCATACCAGTGAATCTGGCGTGCTTTTTGTTGTCGCAACAAGAGAGAGAGAGAGAGAGAGAGAGAGAAAAAAAAAAAAGAAAGAGAGAGAGAGAGAGAGAGAGAAAGAGAGGGAGAGAGAACGACGCAACGCAGGCGCGGCGGCAGCAGAGAGCCCCTCGAACGCGACCCTGGGGCGCAAAACACCCTTCAGCTCTCGGCGACAGCCGAGGGTTTGAGGCACACTGCGGCACCAGTCATCTGGACACCACGGCGTGGGCTTTTTTGCGTGGCATGCGCAGCGGCCCCCGATGGGCCGTGGCGCAACATGGAGGGCCAATAGATGGGGTGGTGCCGCTTGCTCTCGGGTCGGCCTGTCCAGAGCCAGGAGCACCGCGCTGCAACAGATGGCGTCGGGCTCCAGTCTCGCCCGCCGCATCTCTCCGAGAAGCGCCAGCGCTCGCTGCCACTGGTTGCCCTTCTCGCACGCGCTCACCCCGGCGCTGTAGCTGACGAGTGTGAACCCGTGGATTAGATCCTCGGTGTGCCGAACCTGGGGCTCGCAAGCCGTGGGCGAACAGGTCGAAGTTGAACAACAGCTCGGGCGTCCCTGGGGCCGTGTCGGGGGCATGTTGGGCCCTCCTGCGAGCCTGTCTGGGGCGTATTGGAGATTTCTTGCGTTTTTGGGGCGCCTCTGGGGCCGTTCCCGGGCTGTCCCCAAGCGCCTCTTCTGGGGGACAGCCCGGGAAACTCATTGTGCGTGCGTGCTGTGAGGTCGCTGTCAGGTCCCCCCTGTCACCTCTGAGGGCAGCTGCAGGGTTTGCTCTAATTAGGGCCGGGGCTGGAGGCTGTCTTCGAATATCCTGGGAGTCTGCGCCCTCTAGTGGTCCAGGGAGGGATCTCGTGGTCTTCGGGGCTGTTTCGGGGGCCACCGGATCGCTCCTGGGAGCTCCGTGGGAAATATGGGAGTCTCCTCCAGGGCCGTTCTTGGGAGCTCCGTGGGAACTGTCGGAGTCTCTTGGCAAGCGTCGGAGTCTTGTGTGCGACTCTGAGGCATCTCGGAGTGGCCCTGGGGCCGGTCTTGGAAGCTCTCTGGGGCATCTCGGAGTGGTCTGGGGCCTGCCTTCTTTGGCGGCGTTTGGGGTTCGAGAGACGGCGAAAGGGTGTCGTTGCTCGAGGCCTTTCCTCGGGTGCTCCTTGGGAACTATCGGAATCTCTTGGGAGACCCTGGGACATGTGGGAGTGGTCCCTGGGGGGTTCTTGTACCATTAGGGGCTGCGGGAAGGACGTCGTCTGGACTCCCTTTGGCCCATCTTCGAGCCCTCGTTGGGATCTCTCCAGAGCCTCTAGGGGCCCTCTTGGCCTATTTCGAAACATTTTTGGGCTGTTTCGGGTGACTCTTGGGCCGTTCTGGGACCACGTAAATAAGTGGGTCTCGGGCCGTCTTGGAGCTTGCATTGGTGCCTGTTGGGCAGCTCCTGGGGCCCTCTTGGGGCTGTCTTGGGGGCCACCAGGAGCTGTATGAGGCTGTCTTGGGCTTCCCCTGGGCAGTCTGCGGGCCCTCTGGGGCCGTCTTGGGGCACTTAACTAGCGGGGCCTCCTGGCCTCCTGGACCGTCTGGATTCTGGGATGGCCCTGGAGCCGTCTGGGGCCATTCTTGGGCCGAGATGGCGAGAACATGGAAAACCTTCAAACCCCCCCCCCCCCAAAAAAAACCTATGATATTGGCCTCGGGGGATCGTCATCGGGGTCCAGTTCAGCCGTTTCCGAGGCATCTGGCCCGTCGTCGGGCCGTCTTGGGCTGTCATGGGGCTCCGTTTGGGTCCTCAGTGGGCTCCGGGTCGTCCTCACGCGCTCCGGGGCGTCTCAGAGCTGTCTTGGGGCCGTCAGCGGCCGTCTTGGGGCCACCGAGGGGCTCCCTGAAGCCGTCGGAGAGCGTCAGGCGCTTCGGGCGCTCGGGGACAGCTTTTCCACTACAACCCCTCTCCGCACGCGCAACGCCCAGAATTATAATACAGATAACGTCGGGCTCAAGTCTCGACTCCCTCATATCGATCAGAAGCAAGAGCGCTCGCTGCCACTGGTCGCCCTTCTGGCACGCGTCGACCCCAGCATTAAAACCGATGATGCCAGGCTCAAGTTTCGCCTCAAGCATCTCGCTGAGCAGCGCCAGAGCCTGCTGCCACTGCTCGCTCTTCGCGCACGCGCCGATCCCAGCATTGTAGCTGATGGCATCGGGCTCCAGCTTTGCCACCCGCATCTCGCTCAGCAGCGCCAGAGCCCTTTGCCACTGGTCGCCCTTTTCGCACGCGCTGACCCCAGCGTTGAAGCCAATGACGTCGGGCTGCAGCTTCGCCTCCCGCATTTCGCTGAGAAGCGCCAAAGCCTGCTCCCACATCTTGCCCTTCTCGCAGGCGCTGATCCCAGCGGTGTAGCTGATGATGTCGGGTTCGAGCTTCGCCTCCCACATCTTGCTAAGCAGCGCCAGAGCCTCCTGCCACTGTTTGCCCTTCTCGCACGCGCTGATCCCAGCATTGTAGCTAACTAGGGCAGACCTGTGGACTCCGTCCACGACATCAGCTCGACGTGGCGAGGGGTCTCTGGGCAAGCGCGGGGGGGTGCGGCTGCAGGGCCGAAAGGCAATCATGATGGCGTCGGGCTCCAGCTTGGCTTTCCATTTAGGGCTTCGTGGGGGCCGTTTGGGGATCTCTTGGGGCGTTTTGCCTGCGATATGCCTGTCGCCTCTCGTCCGCTCCCCCGCTCCTGGAGGGAATTCTGAAGGCACTGAAGGCTTCGTGGGGGCCGTTTCGGAGCCTCTTCGGCCTTCGTTTGGGCCTCCCGGGGGGCTCTTAGGGCCCTCTCGGGCCGTCTTGGGTGCCTCTTGGGCCGTCTTGGGGCCGTCTGAAACCCGCCTCGGCGCCTCTTGGGCTGTCTTGGGCCGTCTTGGGCCGCTCCTGGGGCCGTCTTGGGTGCCTCTTCGGCCGTCTTGGGCGCCTTCTGGGCCGTCCTGGGGCCGTCCTGGGGCGTCTTGGGACCGTCTGGGGGCCCTCCTGGCCCGTCTTGGGGCTCTCTTGGGGTCCTCTTCGGCCGTCTTGGAGCGGTCGGGGGGGCTTCCTGGGCCGTCTTGGAGCGTCGGGAAGCCGACGAGGCGAGGAGGCCGAAAACATCGAAAAACACAATAGAAATCGACGATTTCTGTCGCTCGGGGCCCTCTTGGGAGGCCTCTTGGGAGGCCTCTTCGGGCGTCTTGGACGCCTCTTGGGCCGCCTGGGGCGAATCTCGGGCGTCTTGGGCCCATCTTTAAGCGTGCCGGGGCTCTCCGGGGCCGTCTTGGGGGCTTCTGGGGGCCCTCTCGACGTGTCCTGGAGCCTGCCTGGGCGGCCCGGGGCGGCCCAGGGCCAGCCCGGGGCGGTTTTGGTGCATTGGGGCCTGCGCCATTCTGGCACGCACTGGGCCCTGCAATGTAGTAGAGACTAGGGCAGACCTGTGGACTCCGTCCACGACATCAGCTCGACGTGGCGAGGGGTCTCTGACCACGATGGCCAGTTGAAGGCGCTCTCCACACCCTCCAGGACCTCCTGCTCTCCTGTGTTCCTCAGCTGCTGCTGCTGCTCGGAGGTCCTGCTGCTTCCTCCCCCTCCTCCTCCTCCTCCTCCGCCTCCTCCTCCTCCTTCTCCTCCTCCTCCTCTTCCACCTTCTTCTCCTCTTTGGCTGGATTCTCCATGCCCTCGGTCGGCAATCGTCGATCCTACGACGAATCTCCCCAACAGAGAAACATCGAAGGCCCTCGGAGCGTCCAACATTGTTCTTTTGTGCCTTCGATATGCCGGTCGCCTCTCGTCCGCTCCCCCCCTCCTGGAAGCAATTCTGAGGCCACTTAGGGCTTCGTGGGGGCCGTTTGGGGATCTCTTGGGGCGTTTTGCCTGCGATATGCCTGTCGCCTCTCGTCCGCTCCCCCGCTCCTGGAGGGAATTCTGAAGCCACTGAAGGCTTCGTGGGGGCCGTTTCGGAGCCTCTTCGGCCTTCTTTTGGGCCTCCCGGGGGGGCTCTTAGGGCCCTCTCGGGCCGTCTTGGGTGCCTCTTGGGCCGTCTTGGGGCCGTCTGAGGCCCGCCTCGGCGCCTCTTGGGCTGTCTTGGGCCGTCTTGGGCCGCTCCTGGGGCCGTCTTGGGTGCCTCTTGGGCCGTCTTGGGCGCCTCCTGGGCCGTCCTGGGGCCGTCCTGGGGCGTCTTGGGACCGTCTTGGGGGCCTCTTGGCCCGTCTTGGGGCTCTCTTGGGGTCCTCTTCGGCCGTCTTGGAGCGGTCGGGGGGAGTTCTTGGGCCGTCTTGGAGCGTCGGGAAGCCGAAGAGGCGAGGAGGCCGAAAACATCGAAAAACACAATAGAAATCGTCGATTTCTGTCGCTCGGGGCCCTCTTGGGAGGCCTCTTGGGAGGCCTCTTCAGGCGTCTTGGACGCCTCTTGGGCCGCCTGGGGCGAATCTCGGGCGTCTTGGGCCCATCTTTAAGCGTGCCGGGGCTCTCCGGGGCCGTCTTGGGGGCTTCTGGGGGCCCTCTCGACATGTCCTGGAGCCTGCCTGGGCGGCCCGGGGCGGCCCGGGGCCAGCCCAGGGCGGTTTCGGTGCATTGGGGCCTGCGCCATTCTGGCACGCACTGGGCCCTGCAATGTAGTAGAGACTAGTGTGTATCCGTGGGGCAAATTCGCAGGTGCCCTGGCCAGGAACCCAGCGGGGCCATCTCGGTGCCATCTTGGGTCGTCTTGGGCACCTCTTGGGCCGCCTTGGGGCTTTCCCTGAGCTGTCTTGCAGCTCTCTTGGGCCGGCTTGAAGCCCTGCAGGAGGCCCTGGGAGCACCCAGACAACCTCGAAAAGTGCTCCAAGAAGGGGTGGTCGGGGGGGTCCACCGAGGCCCTCGGGGGCTCCAGAAGAGCCATCAAGACAGCACCCGTTTCAGACGCACGTATGCCTGCAATGTAGAAGAGACTCGGGCTAACCCGTGGACTACCGTCCACGAATGCCAATGGTCTGAGTGCGCTTGCTGCTGCTCATTGCTTCAGGATGCGCTGTTTGCTGGGTGAGTCTGACGGGGTCCAGAGCAGCGCTAGAGTTATCAGCGGCAGCAGATCCAGGGGCATGGGCAGTAGCACCAACAGCAGCTCCAGTAGCTACAGCAGCAGTGAGGCCCCGGTAGCAGCGGCAGCAGCTCCAGAAGCAACAGCAAGAGCTCCTGTGGTGGAGGAAAGCGACGACGGGGAGGAGAATGAGGAGGCCCAAGATGATTGAAACAAAACAACCCTCCACACCTCTTGGGACACGCTCGGCGCGGGCAGGGTTGCAGAAACAGCATTCCCAGGTGTCCGCGGCTGGATCGGACAGCTATTTTCTGCAACCCCTCCCCCGCGAGAGGTGTCCCAAGAGGATTAAGGTGTGGCTTATTCGAATCATCTGGTGCCCTCTGAAAACATTTCGGAGCCGTTTGGAAGGAGCTGCTCGAGGCCTTGCGGGAGCATGTGGTGCGTGTGTGTGTGTGTATTTGCGTGTGTGTGTGTGTGTTTGTGTGTACGTGTGTGAATATGTATTTATATATATATATATATATATATGTATCATTTATCTGTCTATAAATATATCGATATATCTATATATATAGATGTATCTCTCTCTATATATACACATATATATATATATCTGTTTGTCTACCTACATATATATATGCCTGTCTATATATCTCTATATACATACATATCTGTATGCATAAATATATACATGTATATATATATATGTCGATATATCTATCTATCTCTCTCTATATATATATATATATATCCATAGATCTACCTATCTATCGACATATATATATATATATATATATATGCGTGCAATCGTAGGGGCTCTCTTGGGAGCTCTCTGGGCGATCCCCCAGACGATTCGGCTGGCTTCTGGGGGCGGGTGGGGCGGGCCTTTGCCGGAGAAGCGATCGCAAGAGGAAGTGCGGACAGAAGCCCAAAGAATGCCGTCTCGATGGTTTTTCGTCCTCGTGGCCCGTGGCCCTCTCGGAGGCCCTACGGTAGAGGGAAACAATTAGTGAACACCCCCCCTGCCCCCCAAACTCAAAGTTGGCACGCGGGGGGGAGACTGCGGTCGAAGTGCAACTCATCAGACCCACCGCCAACTTTGAACATTGGGAGGAGGGGGAGGCGTTCACAGATGAATGTGGCATGAGTGTTCGCTAATTTTTTCCGAGGCCTGTATGGGAGCCGTGTGGGAGCCAGGTGGGGGGCCTCCTCGGGCCGCCGGGGAGCCCTCTTGCGCTGCAGCGGAGGGCCTATAGGGGGCCTCAACGGCCGGCCGCGGGGCCCCCTCGGGGCAGGACAGTGGCACCCCCCGCGAGCGGGGCCGCGGAGGCGCCGCCGCCGCCGCCGGGCCCCCGCGGGCGCAGCGAGTGCACCCAGCTGGCGCGCGGAGTGCCCAGCGTTGTACAGTCATCGGCCTGACCTAAGGAACGATAAATGAGGAACGAAGCCCCTTTTTATCCCAAGGAATTACGCATAAGGAACGATAAATAATAGATAACGCATAAGGAACTGTAAATAACGCATGCAAAATGTAAGGAACGACCGAGCCCCTTTTGAAAAGTAAGTGTTCCTTATTCAAGCCGCTCACTGTAGCATGGAAGATGACGTCCTGCTCCAGCTCAGCCTCCCGCATCTCGCAGAGGAGCGCCACGGCCCGCTGCCACTGCTCGCCATTCGCGCACGCGCTGATCCCGGCGCAGTAGCTGATGGCGTTGCGCTCCAGTTTCGCCGCCCGCATCTGGCTGAGGAGCGCCGCAGCCTGCTGCCACTGCTCGCCCTTCGCGCACGCGCTGATCCCAGCATTGTGGCTGACCAGTACACGTGGAGCAAATCCGCAGCTGCCCTGGCAAGGGAACGCGGCGACCCATCGTCTTGGGCGCCTCTTGGGCCGGAGGCCGCCCCGGGAGGCCCCAGGACCGCCCCCCGATGGCACCCGGGAGGCCTTCAGGGGCAGCCCCAGGGCGCTGGAACCATGTGAGGGAACAGGGCAGCATTTCCTCGCATGGCGGATTCCAGAAACCCAAAGCCCAAACACGATTTCATCTCTTGGGGGCGCATCTTTTGCATCCGTCGCCTTCCGCTGGCCTTCCGCCGGCGGAGGCGGCCTCACGTTACTTCCGCCGCCTTCCGCCAGGGAAGTGATGGCAACTCCTTCGATCCTCGAAAGCAAGGCCATGGATGGAACGCTCCACATGGTTCCGGCTCCCAGGCGCAGGGCCCCGGGCCGCCCCGGGAGGACGTGGAGCCGCCTCCAAATGGCACCTGGGGGGCCTTCTGGCCCGGCCTGGGGCCGTCTTGGGGCTCTCTGGAGCCATCTTGGGGCGTCAAGGGGGCTCTCTGAAGCCGCGTTGGGAGGTCTCTTGGCCCAGCCTGGGGCGATCTTGGAAGCTGTCAGGCCGTCGTGGACGCTGCGAGGGCCCAAAAGTCGAGCATGCTCGAAATGCAAGAAAGCCCTGCAGCGCACGCCATATTTTTGCACCGGAAGGCACTGGCTGGGCGCGCTCGTGGAGCGCTCTGGGAGCCCTGTGGCATCCGCAGGCCGTCCTGGGCTGTCTCTGGGCCCCCTGAGGCCGTCTGGACGCCACTTGGGGCCACCTTCAGGCCAGCCTCGGCCGTGTTCGAGGCATCCTCGGCGAGCTCGGAGGCCTCTTGGGCTCGCCTGGGCCGCCCCGGAGGCGCAGGCCCTCCCGGCAGGCCCTCCTGGCAGGCCCCCCCCCAGGCGCTGCCACCAGAGCAGCGCACCGCGCGCTGCTCCCTGGATGGACTAGAGGGCTGGGCTGTGGACTGCGCCCACGGAAGCTGCACGCGCTGGCTCGTGGCGGAGGGCATGCTGCCGAGTGGCGCTCACAGGCTGACGCGGGGCTCGAGCTCCGCATTCTGCGCCTGCTGCTGCGTGCGTGTGGCTGCCTGCTGCCGCCGCTGCACGTTCGTGCCGCTTGCTTGTCGCTGCCGCATGCCGTCGCTGTTTGTAGCTGCAAAATGATGCTGACGAGGGGTCGGACGTGCCATCTTGCCAGATGTTTGTTAAATTGAAACTCTTTGAGACGCCGGCTCCTGATTGGGTGGCCGAGAGGTTTGCAGAAAGGTTCCTGGATCGTTGGGGAAGCTCGCAGGGCGCTCCCGAGGAAGCCCAAGAGGGTTCCAAAAAGGCTCCAAGAGGGCATGACCTTTCACACGATTTTGACAACCGCTGTTGGGTCGGGGCTGCCATCTTGGCAAACTTTGTCAAATCAAAACAACGTCTAGGGCCCGTCCGGGGCTCGTGATTGGGCGGCCGAACGCCTCGCAGAAGGGCTTCGAGATCGCTGGTGAGGCTCGCAGGGCGCTCCCAGGGCGCTCCCGGGAAAACCCAGGAGGGCTCCAAGAAGGCTCGAATTAAATAACAACTCAACAAGGAACCCTGCTGGATTAGGGGGCTGTTCTGTTGGATGTCTGCCAAAAACGAAGCTCTCTGGGGCGTGTCAGGAGCTCTGGGCCCTCTCTCTTGGAGGCAGTTTGGAAGCCTCTTGGGGCCTCTTGGGGCCTGGTTGAAGGCTTTTTGTTCGGGGCTCATCAGAGCTTTTTGGGACCCACTTGGGCAGCCAGGCCCTCTTGGCCAATGGTGTGTGTGTGGCCCTCTAGGGCCACTGGGGGGCCGTCTCGGAGGCCTCTTGGGCCGTCTTGGGGCCATGGCGGGGGTCTGGGGCCGTGGGGCCGTCGGGGCGCCCAGCTCGGTCCCTCTCGGGCAGCTCCTGGGGGGCCCTCTTGGGGCCGTCGCGGGGGTCCACACGAGGCCAGGTCGAGCCATCTGGGGCCCCTTCTGGGCCGTCCTGGGGGCCCGCTCTGGCCGCTTTGGTGGGCTCCTCGGGGCTACTCTTCGGCCGGCTTGGGGCGCTCTCGGAAAGACCTGGATCCGTGTGGACCAGTCTGGGCCCGCCGTGCGGAGGATGTGAACCAAAACGGTGAAATCGTCCGGCTCTTGACCGATGGATGTTTGCCTCCCGGGGCTGTCCTCGGTGTCCTCGCGGGCCGTCCGTGGGGCCTCCCGGCGGATTTCTGGCCCCCCTTGCGACGCTAGGGCCTCTAGGGGGCTCGCCTAGGAGGGGCCTCCTGGTCTGGCCTGCCGTCTTCTCTCCAGAGCATGAGACCTGCCCTGGGGCCGTCCTGGGCCAATGTTGGGGCCATCGGGGGGGTATCGGGGGACCCGCTGCAGCCGGGCGGTTCGCCCCTTTCGCCCGCGCTTCGCCCAAGAGTGCAGTACAGATGACGTCCGGCTTCAGTTCAACCTCCCGCATGTCGCTGAGCAGCGATAGAGCATGCTGCCACTGCCCGCCCTTCTCGCACGCGCTGATCCCAGCGTTGTAGCTGACTAGGGCTGACCCGTGGACTCCGTCCACGACATCTTTCTGGAATGGTTCTCGGAGGTACGGCGCAGATTGCACCGAAAATCTACAAACACGGCGGCGGCTCGGGCGGCGGCAGCGCTCCAGCAGCTTGGCCCCAGCGCACTGCTCGTTCACCCCCCTCCTATTGAGGGCAGTTTCGAAGTCTCTCGGGGATGTGCGTCGAAGTCGAAGCCCATCTGAGGCGTCTCAGGAGCGCCCGGGGAAGGGCTCGGGAGGCCATCGGGGAAAGCCACCGAAAGCCCCAGGTGCTCGTCCGAAGAGTGCGGAGAGGTCCCTGGGTCATATCGATTGGCTGCTGTCCCAGGGGTCCGGTCTGGTTGGCCCGAAGAGTTTGCCAAGGCCCCTGGGGGAACAGAATGGCACAGCATATCGGGCAAAGGGGGGCGGTAGCTGGCCTGTCAGACCAGCGTTCGTCTTCTGCCCAGGCGGCGCGGGGCCCACGGGCCCCAGAGTTGGCGGCCCGCTGGGTTTCCTCTTGTTCGCCCACAGGGTTGGGGGAGGCCTCCAGGCCAACATAATGGGGCAGGACAATGAATGTGGGAGACTTGTCGCAAGCTCCCAGCCCCCCCAAGTGTTCGCCCGAAGGGTGTGGGGCCGCGTTTGCTCCCTCAAAGGGCCGTCTTGGAGCCGTCTAGGCCCGTCTTGAGGGCGCCGTTTGCCGTGATGGGGCCGTCTTGGTTCGTCGTGGGCCCCTCATGGGCCGTCCGTAGGCCGTCCTGGGCCCATCGGGGTCCTCGTGGGGCTGTCTTGGAGCCGTCTGGGACCGTGAGGGGGCCGCCTTGGAGTCGTCTTGGGCCCCTCCTGTGCGCCTCCTTGGGCCGTCCTGGGCCCAGCAGGGGCCGTCTTGGCACCCTCTTGGGGCTGTCTTGGGGCCGTCTTGAGCCGTCGCAGCGCGCCGTGGGTTGTGCTGGGTCCGTGGCGGCCTCTGTTGGGGCCTCGTTGGGGCTCCTTGGGAGCCTCCTGGGGCCTCTTCGGGGGATTCTTGGCGGCCCCTTGGGGCCTCTTGGGGGCCTGTTTGGGCCTCCTGGCGCCCTCTTGGGGCGGAAGGCTCGGATTTTCGGTCCGTGGTCCTCCTCTTGGTCCCCTCTTGGGCCTCTCTTCGGGCCCTCGTGGGCCGTCTTGAGCGTCTCTTGGGTCGTCTTGGGGCCCTCTTGGGCTGTCTTGGGGCGCTCTTGGAGGCCTCTTGGGCCGTTCTGGGGCGCTCTTGGAGGCCTCTTAGGCCGTCTTCGAGCGTCGGGAAGCGGAAAAGACGAGAAGGCCAAAATCCTTCCCAAACCGTCGTAAACTGGATGATGTTGGCCGCTCGGGGCCCTCGGGGAATACGCTTGCAGGCCTGGGCTCCTTGAGCTGTCTTGGGGGCCTCTTGGGGCCTCTGGAGCCTCTCTGGGGCCGCCCGGGGCGTCTTTAAGCCCCGTGGGACCTCTTGGGGACCTCTTTCGGGCTCCTGGGGGCCTCTTGGGCCTCTCTGGGCCCGTCTATCGCGCCCCTTGGGTTGTCTTGGGGCCCCCTAGGGCCTTCTTGGGCGGTCCTCGGGCCGTCTTGGAGCCGTCTTGGGCCGCTCTTCGGGCCATCTTGGGGTCCCGGTGGCCTGTCTTGGGCGCCTCTGGGGCCGTCCTGGGGCCGCCTTGGACCGTCTTGGGGCCCTCTTGGACCGTCTCGGGGTCCTGCTGGGGACCTCTTCGACCGTCTTGGAGCGGTCTTGGATGCCTCTGGGGGGGTTTGTGAGCGTCGGGAAGCCGAAAAAGCGAGGAAGCAAAAAACCTCGGACAAAAAACAATAAAAATCAACGATTTTGGCCTCTCGGGGCTCTCTTGGGATGCCTCTTGGGAGGCCTATTGGGCCGTCTTGGGGAGCTCTCGGGCCGTCTTGGGCCAATCTTCTTGGGGAGCTCTCGGGCCGTCTTGGGCCAATCTTGGGCGTCTTGGCCGGATCACTGCGCGTCTCGGGGCCCTCCTGGGCCGCCTTCGGGGCATCTTGAGCGGCTCGGAGCCGTCTTCGGGCCGTCGGGGCGGCCTCCGGAGCGTCTCGGAGCCGTTTCCCGGCATTTGGCTGGAGTTCCTTCCGGCACGCGCTTCCTCCGGCCATATAGTATAGACTACACCCTGCGAAATGCTTAAGAAACCATGGGTTAAGAAATTCAGAGTCTCAGAACTGGAATAAAAACCCAGAACTTCTATCAAAATCTTGGGATTTACATTGGCAAGTTAAGAATAATCAAGACTCTGGCCGAAAACTTAGGTTTTCTTAAGCATCGCCTAAGGTGTAAGGCAGACCCGTGGGCTACGTCCACGTGCGGCGTGTGGGGGCCCCTGGGGGGTGTCATTACAACGCGGAGCTCGACCCGCGCCTTCGGTGCGTGCCTCTGCGTGGTGTTGCTTGCTGCCGCTGTTGCATGGTGCTGGTAATGCTTGCTGCTGCTGCGTGTCGTTGCTGCTTGTGGCTGAAGAGTGCTGCTGATGGCAACGTCTGCTTGGTGCGTGCTACTGACCGCCACATGCTGCTGCTGCTGCTGCTGCTGTTGCTGGTGCTGCGCGCTGACGCCATTGCTGGTCGCCTGCTTCGTGTTTCGTGCTGCTGCCTTCGGGCTGTGGGGGCCTCCTGGGCCGCCCCGGGATGACCTGGAGCCACCCCGAGGCTCCGTCAGGGCCAGGGCGGAACTCAAGAAGCAGCCGTGGGCCTTCCTTGCCAACGATGCTCCGTGGTGGCCGTGGCCGCCCGCGGAGGTCGGAGGATGCGCGCGGGCTGCGTGGGCCGGGCAGAAGATCGAAGGCGGCACTGCGGAGCAGGCCCCCAGTGGTCAGCCTGTCCGGAGCACTCTCGGGAAAGAGCTCCCGGACGAGTCGCACACAGCAAGGAGCTCGACCACGAGAGACCTTCCGCAAGAAACCCAACCCTGAGACCCAGGACGTCCGTTGATATTTTTGGTGTGGGGACGTCACGCTGCCCATCGCAAAACCAAACCATCGAAAACCGAGAAACCCAGGGCACCCTGGAGGCAAGAAGGGTGCTTCTCGGCGTGGGTTTCCACTGCATCCGGACCGCATGCATTTGCAGAGGGGGGGAGAAAACAGGAGACGCACGGGCGCCTTCTTTTCCTGTGTGGCCGGGGCGGGCCCCGCGCTCTCTGAGAGACCTTCCCCTGGAAGCCTCCTGGAGGCGGTTTTGGGGGGCGTCGTGCAGCCTCTCGAGGGTCTCTTCGGACCTGCTTTGGGCCTCTCGGGGGGCCTTCTGGGGGGCCAGCTGGCGGTTTCGGGAAGCATCGTGGAGCGGAGGGCGCGAACTGTCATGTCAGCTCGAGTTCGCCCTCGTGGGGCCCTCTTGGGGCCGTCTTGGGGGCTTCTTGGGCCGTCCTGGGGCGCTCTTGTGCTGTCTGGGAGCTCCCGTGGGGGCCTATTGGGAGCTGGCTTGGAGCGTCGAGACACCGAAAAGGCGAGAACGCTGAAACCTTCAAAACCCAATGGGAAACCAATGACTTTGGCCTCTCGGGGCCCTTCTTGGGCGCCTCTTGGGCCGTCTTCTGGCACTGTGGGGCCTTCTGGGCTCTCTGGGGGGCCTCTTGGGGACCAGCTGGCGGGTTCGCGGATCATCCTGGAGCGGAGGGCGCGAAATGTTACTTCGAGTTTCCCCTCGTGGGGCCCTCTTGGGGTCGTCTTGGGCTGTCCTGGGGTCGTCTTGGGCTGTCTTGGGGCTGTCTTAGGCTGTCTGGAAGCTCTCTGTAGGGCCTCTTGGGTCAGCTTGGCGCGATCTTGGGTGCCCTGGGGCCGGTTCGGAGCGTCGAGACTCCGAAAAAGCGAGAACGCTGAAACCCATCGAAACTATGGGAAACCAATGACTTTGGCCTCTCGGGGCCCTTCTTGGGAGCCTCTTCTAACCTTCGAACCCTCTTGGACCGTCTTCCGGCACTGTGGGGCCTTCTTGAGCGTCTGGGGGGCCTCTTGGGAGCGAGCTGGCGGTTTCTGGGATCATCCTGGAGCGGAGGGCGCGAGATGTTACGTCGAGTTCCCCTTTCGTGGGGCCCTCTTGGGCTGTCTTGGGGTCATCTTGTCCGTCTTGGCGCCCTCTTGGGCTGTCTGGGAGCTTTCTTGAGGGCTTCTTGGGCCATCTTGGCGCGATCTTAGGGGCCCTGTGGCCGGCTTGGTCACCTGATTGCCTGGAAAGCGAAGCCTTTTCGGGCAATCGAGATCTAGAGGCGAACCTCCGAAGTGTGAAGAATGTGCAACCTCTCTGCTCCCCCGCCTCACGATACCGTGAAACAGCGGATAGGCCGGCACACCCAAAAAGGCTGCAGAGCGTCTCGGAGCACGTCGTGCGAGCCTCTTCTTCTGCCCGCTTCATGCCCCATCGTCCTGCACTTTTTGTTTCCCCAACGTCTTCTTGCCACGCTTGCTCCCATCGCGATTCGTGCTTTCTGTGTCTTCAGGATGGCCCGCGAGGGTTGGCGGCTTTGTTAGCCGTGCCTTGCCTGCTGCCCGCCCTTCCGCAATCTTCCGCATCCTCACACTCGGCCTCCCAAGCTCGCTTGCTTCGGGCGCGGTACCATCCTTCAGGCCTCCCTCTCACGCCAGGGTTGCGCAGAGTCTGGCTCGAGCAACATGCACCTCGTGACCGGCCCACTCCCACGTGGCACCTGCCATCCCTCCGCTCCCCAAGGCAGCGATGGCCCTACTTCGGGCGTTGGCAGGACTGGGTTGGGCGGGACCCGGTTTGGTGCTGTGTGCTGGAGGACGCGCCCCCCGCCCCGTTCCACTCACCGGACCCGCCGCCACCCGAAAATACCAGAAAAAACACCAGCTATACGGCAGACCCGGTTTCGTGATTCTGGCCAACATTAGGGGCTCCGGGGCCCTCCTGCTAACTGGGCCCCCTTATCTGGTGTCCTGGCTCAAGGGAACAAAAAGTGACATAAACATAACAACTCGGAGGTCCGCGCGGATTTCCCGGATCGGCGCAGGGGCCCCCTCCCTGGCGCGCGAAGCGCGCCAGGGGCGGTTGAGACGGGAGAGGGAGGGCACTAGACGGAACGGAAAAGGAGGAGGAGGAGGAGGAGGAGGAGGAGGCGGAGGAGGAGGAGGAGAGGGGTGATGAGAGAAGAGTCTTCTCCCTCCGTTTCCTGCGGATCTCCGTCCGCGTTCGACTGCCCCCTCCTCCCTCTCAACCTCTTGCCTCCACAGCCCCCTCCTCGCGCTGTGCTCCTCATCTGCCTTCTTGGATGTCTGGTGGGACCCTCCCGGGGGGCCTTTTGGAGGCGGTCTGGAAGCGTTCTTGGGACGACCTTTTGGGGGCCCCTCGTGGGGCCTCCTCGGGGCTCTTCGGAGCCTCTTGGAAGACTCTTTGGGGCCTCGTGGGTGCCTCTCCGGGCGTCTTGGGAACCTCTGGGAGCCCCTTGGGGCCTCTCGGGGCACCTCTTCGGGCTGAACCTCTCGATGGCAAGATCGGCAACTTCGCGAGGGTGGCGTACAGAGCGGCAGGCGCTACACACGATGCGGTGGCGGAGAAGTGGCTCGGCCGATATCCGCTAGCAGCATAGGGGCACCTCTCGGGGGCCTTTGGCGGAAGCCTCGGAAGCGTATCGGAGGCGAAAAAGCGTGAAGATACTTACAAATCACACATTCCCCTTGTATGTAGTAAAAACAAATGTTGGCCTCTCGAGGGCTTTCTTGGAGCACTCCTGGGCACTCCTGGGGGCCTCTTGGAAGCGTCTCGGGGCTCCCTTGGGCGATCCTGGCCTCTTGGAGCTCTCGCAGGGCAGTCCTGGGACATCTTGGGGCAATGTTGGGAATCTCCTGGGGACCTTTTGGGGCTACGAGGCCATCTTGGAGCTAAATACAAGAAATGAGAGCTCGAGAAAGTGGATGAAAGCTGTAAGATGTTCCAGATGTCCCTACGGCTTTTGACAAAGTCGGCCCTTGAGAAATCATGTGTGGAGGTTCTAGCCGCCTCTCGGGGCCGTCTCGGGGCCCCTTCGTAGCGCTGAGCGCCTCCTGGGGGAGCTCGGGGGCCTCCTGGGACGGCCTTGGGGCTCTCCTTGAACTTCTGCGGAGCTCCAGGCGCCTCCTGGGGGAGCCCGGAAGGCCCTAGGAGGGATCTGATACGTTGGGCCCATCTTTTGGGCGGCATCTTGGCGCCCTCCTGGGAGCTCTGTGGAGCTCTCCGCGGTGCCTCGGGCCTGCCCGCAGGCCCGCTGGGGGCCCCTCTCCGCGTGACCACCTCGAGGGCGCGGGGGTGCTTGGGCGCTGCGGCCTCCCAGATCGCGCACGCCCCGAACTTTTATTGCGTCGGCGGCGGGCGAGGCCGAGGCAAGCTGCACCGGCGGCAGGCGACCCGGGACAACCGACGAGCGGGTTGGCCAGCATGCAGGAGGAGAGAAGGAGACAGACAGGCGCACGCCCTGAGCGCTCGGCCTCCTCTTTCTCTCGCGGCCGCCCGGGGGGCCCTCTCGAGGCTCCGCGTGGCGGCCCTCTGGGGCTATGGCGGTGCGCTCGTGGAGTCTCCCGCTCGGGCGCCTCCTGGGTGCGCGGGGTTCTCGAGGCCGTGCCTTGGGGCGGCCTGGCGCCACCTTGAAACTCTGTTGGGGCCGTCTTGGGGGCCGCTGTGGGCCATATTGGCGGCGTCCTGGGCCCTCTCCTGCTGCTGCTGCTGATGGCGGTCGTGGGCCTCCCTCCCTCTCCTCCTCCTCCTCCTCCCTCTCCCTCTCCTCCTCCTCCTCCTCCTCCTCCTCCTCCTCCTCCTCCTCCTCCTTCCTCCTCCCTCCGCTCCTCCTCCTCCTCCTCCTCCTCCTCCTCCTCTGAATCACTTGGAGCCCACGCGGACCCCGTGAGCAGCCCCTGGGAGACGAAGTCCAGAGCCACGCCGCGCTCAGAGGCGAACCGCGACGGAGAGAGACACAGCACCTCATATCACGGGCCCGACGACCTTCGCCGCCCCCGGGGGGGCTCCTCGCGGACAGCTTTGGGGGGCTGCCGCTGGGGCGCCCGAGGGAGCCCTTGGGGCCCGCACTTCCGAGGCCGCTCCAGCGAGAAAGGCCACTCTTACGTGCATAGGTCGAGAGGGGGGCCTCTCTCGAGCGCTCACCCCCGGCGAAGGGCGCCCGCCCCCCGACCCCCTTCCCCCGGAAAGCCCTCCCGACCCCTCCTGATCCCTCCCGACCCCTCCCGACCCTGGCCATCGCTCGAACGTCCATTCCCTGTGCTTTTTCGGTTTCGTGCGTGGTTTTTTCGCCAAATGATCAAGGATGCTCCTCGATGGTCCTCGCCGAAGGAAAAATGCACACGTCCGAGCGACCCCTCCTCAAAAGGGCTGCCGCCCAGCGAACCCTCCTGGGAAACCCCCTCCTGGCCTTCCCGTGGCCCCCCCTGCGCGGGGCACTTCGGCTCCCAGGGGGGCGCCTTCTGCGAGCCGCTCGGCGCGCGGCCGGAGCGCCCTGCGCTCGTGGCGCGCGGGACCGGGAGCCGGCACCGCCTTCCGATCTCGCGCGGGCTGCGCCCGGAGTCGTGACACGGATGGGGCCTTCCCAGAGTGGCCTTGCAAGACCATTTTTGGAACGCTGCATCCGTATCGAACTCTCGAAGGCAGCTCCTTCGATCCTCGAAGGAGTTGCCATCTCTTCCTCTCGGCGGCGAGCGAGAGGGGGGGGGAAATGAGAAGGAGAAGGCCTTCTCAGAAGGCGGCCGGCCTTCTCAGAAGCGCTCGCGCCTTCTGAGAAGTTTGTTATGCATTTTCGGGGAGGGCTCAGACAACTTCTCAGAAGGCTGGGGGACTTCCGCGCCTTCTGATACGGCCCGCCCCTTCTCACTTCCCCCCTCTCGCTCGCCGCCTATCCTCGGCGGAAAGCTGCGGAAGGCTGGCGGAATGCGGCGGAGGTACTAAAGATGCGCCGATGAGAGATGACAGCATTTTTGGGGTCAGGGTTTCTGGAATCGGCCAGATCACGCCAGGCTGCAACTTCGCCTCCCGCATCTCGCCGAGCAGCGCCAGAGCCCGCTGCCACTGCTTGCCCTTCTCGCACGCGCTGATGCCGGCGCTGTAGCTGACCAGGGCTGACCCGTGGGCGTCGAGACGGATGCAGCCCACGTGCTACCGCAAGGAAGCCAGCATGTGCTCTTCTGGCCACGTCTGGCCTCGACCACGAACGGGTTCCCTGGCCTGGATCTGAGGAGCGGCCAAAAAACAGCTCCTCCAGAGCCCGAAGGAGTCTTCAATCCAGCGTCTGACCTGCACCTGCTCGAACTGGCACGTTGACGAAACAACAACAACAACAACAACAACAACAACAACAACAACAACAACAACAACAACAACAACAACAACAACAACAACAAACATTTTACCCGAACGCGTGGTGTTCTCCCCAGTGCCAGGGTTTTCATACGACACCAGGCAATACCCCCACTTCGTGGGGGGGCATTACAAGCTCTACCAAATATCCAAACGACTCTTCGCGACCACCCAAACCCAGCTTCCGCCCTATGACGTGGGACACTTCATCTGGCGTGCGCGCCGACCGTGGCGTACTACATAGAGATCTGGTAACACCACAGACTTTGTCACTTATCGTGGGCGCGCCTGTACAGGCATGGTTGCAATGTGCCATGCGGGCAACCATGCGCGGATTGGTATTATTTGACAGGGATGATGCCCTGGCAGGTGCGCAACCGTTGTCGTAGAAGTTCGAAAAAGTTGCTCGCAAAAGCCCGTTTGACAGAAATGTTTAAAAAGTGTTGGTTTTCCTACGAATCCGCAAGAGCGCGCGGGATGAGATTTTGACATTTTTTTGTTGAAAAACATTGGTTTTTTGATGTTTTTATGTTAAAATCGCTCCGAACACTAAGCTTTTGGAAGGATTTCGTCTTGCGCGCGCGAATGTCCACTTTACCTTATTTTTTTGCAAAGGATTCTTTAAATTTGATTATATTAGAACAAGAAATGTCATTTTATAGTGGTTTTTGCAAGGGAAAGCGGGGGGGAACAAAACAACCGGATCTTGATCACATCGAATTACCTGAGGCTTCCTCACGAAAATGATGAAAATGTAGCTGCGGCCTAGGCGGCGCAGGGGGGCCGTGCACCAGGGGCCCCAACAATAATTATTCTTTAGAATAATAATGTTCAACAACAACAACAACAATTACTAGCACGTGGGGACACACAGTTCTCACCAGTGCCAGGGTTTTCATAGGAGGCGGGCAATACCCCCACTTTGTGGGGGGGCCGGTTCAAGCCTCTACCAAATTTTCCAAAACGAAGCTTCGCCAACACCCACACCCAGCTTCCCGCCCTATGGACGTCGGACAATTAAATTCGTGGCACCATGCAGGAACTGAGACGTGGCTACTATCAGGGCCAACGAGGCCAGACGAACGACCGGCTACGTTAAGCAGATGCCAGCGCGAAAGAAAAGAAGAAATAAAACGAAAATGGTTCACGCATGGTATTATTTGACAGGGATGAATTGGCCCTCATTGCAGACTCTTCACCGTGTTTTTATCCATGCTCGGTTGACAGACAGTTCACGCACAAAAAGTTGCTCCGTAAAAAGCCCGTGTTTGACACAGAAATGATTTAAAAAGGTGTTGTGAGTTTTCCTACTCAACGAATCCGCAAGAGCGCGCGGGATGAAAGTTTGACAATTTTTTTTTGACAAACCATTGGTTTTTTGATGTTTGTATGTTAAAATCGTTACGAAAACAAAGGTTTTGGAAGGATTTCGTCTTGCGCGCGCGAATGTCCACTTTACCTTATTTTTTGCAAGGGATTATTGAAGTTTGGTTATGTTAGAACAAGAAATGTTCACTTTAGTTTATTTTTTGCAAGGGAAAACCGCCCGTAACAAAACAACCGGATCTGGATGACATCGTTTTACCTGAGACTTCCTCACGAAAATGATGAAAATGTGGCTGCGGCCTAGGCGCGGCGAGGGGGGCGTGCACCAGGGGGCCCAACAATAATTATTGTTTACAAGTAATAATGTTCAACAACAATTACTAGCACGTGGGGACACACCGTTCTCACCAGTGCCAGGGTTTTCATAGGAGGCGGGCAATACCCCCACTTTGTGGGGGGGCCGTTTCAAGCTCTACCAAATTTCCAAACGACTCTTCGCCACCACCCACACCCAGCTTCCCGCCCTATGACGTTCGGACACTTCACTTCGTGGCATGCGGACGACCGTGGCTACTATTTCAAGGCCCCGCGGCCGACGACGACGGCGTGCGCGCGCGAAGAAAAAACGAATGTGTCCCGCATGGTATTATTTGACAGGGATGATGGCCCTGGCAGGTGCGCAACCGTTGTTGCAGAAGTTCGAAAAAGTTGCTCGCAAAAGCCCGTTTGACAGAGATGATTAAAAAGTGTTGGGTTTCCTACGAATCCGCAAAGAGCGCGCGGGATGAAAGTTTGACATTTTTTTAAAAGAAAAAAACCATTGGTTTTTTGATGTTTTTATGTTAGAATCGCTAGGAAAACTCAGGTTTTGGAAGGATTTCGCCTTGCGCGCGCGAGTGTCCACTTTACCTTATTTTTTGCAAGGGATTCTTGAAGTTTGGTTATGTTAGAACAAGAAATGTCCACTTTAGCTTTTTTTTGGCAAAGGGAAACCGATCGTAACAACGCAACCGGATCCGGACCAACCCGTTTTGCCTGAGACTTCCTCACGAAAATGATGATGAAAATGAGGCTGCGGCCTAGGCGCGGCGGGGGGGTCGTGCACCAGGGGCCCCAACAACAATTATTCTTTAGAAGTAATAATGTTCAACAATTACTAGCACGTGGGGACACACCGTTCTCACCAGTGCCAGGGTTTTCGTAGGAGGCGGGCGATGCCCCCACTTTGTGGGGGGGCCGGTTCAAGCTCTACCAAATTTCCAAACGACTCTTCGCCACCACCCACACCCAGCTTCCCGCCCTATGACGTTCGGACACTTCACTTCGTGGCATGCGGACGACCGTGGCTACTATTCAGGGCCCCGCGGCCGACGACGACGGCGTGCGCGCGCGAAGAGAAAAAACGAATGTGTCCCGCATGGTATTATTTGACAGGGATGATGGCCCTGGCAGGTGCGCAACCGTTGTTGCAGAAGTTCGAAAAAGTTGCTCGCAAAAGCCCGTTTGACAGAAATGATTACAAAGTGTTGGGTTTCCTACGAATCCGCAAGAGCGCGCGGGATGAAATTTTGACAATTTTGTTTTGAAAAACATGGGTTGTTTGATGTTATGTTAGAACAAGAAATGTCCACTTTAGCTTATTTTTTGCAGGGAAAACCAATCGTAACAACACAACCGGATACGGGACCAACCCGTTATTGCCCTGAAGACCTCTCTCTCGCCCCAGATAGAAAAATGAGGGCTGCGGCCTAAGGCGCGGCGGGGGGTCGGCCCCAGGGGCACAAACAATAATTATTTCTTTAGAAGTAATAATGTTCAAAAACAAACAACAACAACAATAATTTTACCCGAACGCTCTGTGTTCTCCCCAGTGCCAGGGTTTTCTTGCGACACCAGCCAATACCCCCACTTCGTGGGGGGGCCGTTCAAGCTCTACCAAATATCCAAACGACTCTTCGAGACCACCCACACCCAGCTTCCCGCCCTTTGACGTTGGGACACTTCACTTCGTGGCGTGCGGACGACCCTGGCTACTACACTGGCGTGGGGTACACACCCACAGAGGTTGATCACATCTGTTACATATGATGTGGTACAAGGTACACGTGAGATGGTACGCAGTGCCAAGATAGTTGGTCACATTTTTGGGGCAAATTCGTGGGGATGCGATTACAGAAGTACATGTGTTACACTGATGTTATACAGTCCAAGGATGACGCATGCATTGCTCATAGACTCATGGCGCTATGATCCTAACTCTCAGTGCCCAACGCGCGCGTGCACAGCCAGACGGAGGGAGAGAAACACATGTATACAAGTTTCGTGACATACGCACGGTCCACCATGTTGTAAACGATCGCATGCACGGTAAGTTCTGAAATTATACGTATGTACAAGCAGACATGCGAGGGAGAAAGGGAGATGGCCATCGACAGTTCCAATACGGCTCAAGGCGGAAGAGGGGGAGGAGGAGCAGGACAAGGAGGAAAGGAGAGAAGCGAGAAAGGAAGAACGCAGACGGCGCGGCTCTGGACACAAAGGGGTGCCATACTTTCTCCTGCTTTCGCAAACAGGTCCAGTCACACGTAGGGGTATACTCAACCGAATGGTATTCGCATCCAGAAGCATACTAAAGGCGCGACGCATCGTCGTCTGCGATGGCGCGGAGCGGGCGCGTGGGTGCCCGGCTGCCTGGTGACTAGCATTGATACCCTTTGCCCGGAGCGCCTGATGCAAATAATACGCACTCTCGCAGTCGGCCAAGGGAGGCCGCGACAGCTCAGGGCCATACTGCTCGTGAAGGTCTTTCGCCGTCAAAGCCATGATCCAAGAACACAGGCGAAACCTTGATCCGAGATGGCTACGGATATGTGCGTCAGCAGTCGGGGGCCTTCCTGGGGCCGCTTGGGGTCCTCTTGGGGAAGGGGGGAAGCCTCCTGGCGCGGTTTGGGGTCCACTTGAGAGCCTTTGGGGGGCTCCTTGGAACCACCTTGGGGCCTCTTGGGGGCTTATTGGACCCTCACGGCGGACTCTTGGGGCCTCTAGAACGCCTCCTGGGGCCATCTTAAGGGTCTCTTGGAGCCACCTTGGAGCCTCTCTGGAACCTCTTGGGGGCCTCTTGGAGTCCTCTTGAAGCCTCTTGGGACCATCTTGGGCGCCTCTTTGGGCCTCATGGACGCCTCTTGGGGCCATCTTGCGCGCCTGTTGGGGCCATCTTGGGTTTTGAAGATTCATCAAGAGACCGCGAATGGATTTCGAGACTTTTCGGATGAGAAAGTAGTGCGTTTTCATATGTTTTCTGAACATCGCATCTTGAAATTATTGAAAACCCATTGTGTTTGGCAGGATTTCGACATGCGCGCGCGGCGGCCGCGCGCATGTGCACTTCGTCTCATTTTTTGCAAGGGATGGTGGCCCTCGCAGGCGCGCAACCGTTGTTGGAGAAGTTCAAAGCACCTGAAGAAGTAGCACGCAAAGACCCTTTTGACAGAAATGTTTAAAAAGTGGTGTGTGTTCCTATGAATCCGCAAGAGCGCGCGGAAGGACATTTTGACATTTTTTTCTTAAAAAACCATTGGGTTTTTGATGTTTTTATGTTAAAATCGTTACGAAACCTAAGGTTTTGGAAGGATTTCGTCTTGCGCGCACGAATGTCCACTTTACCTTATTTTTGCAAGGGATTCTTGCAATTTGATCAAGTAAGAACAAGAATTTTCATTTTCTATTGTTTTTTGCAAGGGAAAACGAGCGTCAACAAAAAACCGGATCCGGGGGTAATCCACTTTTCTGAAGCTTTCGCAGAAAATGATGAAAATGTAGCTGCGGCCTAGGTTTTGGGCGGGGGGCGTGCACCAGGGGGTCCAACAATAATAAAATTCTTTAGAAGTAATAGTGTTCAACAACAACAACAACAACAACAACAACAACAACAACAACAACAACAACAACAATCACTTTACCCGAACGCTCAGTGTTCTCACCAGTGCCAGGGTTTTCAGGCGACGCCAGCCAATACCCCCACTTTGTGGGGGGGCAGTGCAAGCTCTACCAAATATCCACACGACTCTTCGCCACCACCCACACCCAGCTTCCCGCCCTATGACGTTCGGACACTTCACTTCGTGGCCTGCGGACGACCGTGGCTACTACACTGGCGTTGAGTACACACCCACAGAAGTTGGTCACTTATTCGGGGCGCGCGTGTGCCCAGCATCCTGCAATTGTGACATACAATACATGACACAGACAGACAGAGAGAGAGAAAGAGAGCAGACAGAGAGAGAGACAGAGAGAGCGGAGTTGGTCACATTTTTGGGGCAAGTTCCTGAGATCGTCGTGTTTTTTGTTGGTCTTGCGCGCGCGAATGTCCACTTTACTTTTTTTTTGCAAGGGAATATTGATTATGTTAGAACAAGAAAAAGTAGCTCGCGCGAGGTCATGTAACATAAATGTTGAAAAAACCATTGGTTTTGTGGGAGTCGGACAGCGCGCGCGGGATGAAATTTTGACATTTTTTTTGAAAAACCATTGGGTTTTTGATGTTTTTATGTTGAAATCGTTACGAAACCTAAGGTTCTGGAAGGATTTCGTCTTGCGCGCGCGAATGTCACTTTACCTTATTTTTTGCAAGGGATTATTGAAATTTGATTATGTTAGAACAAGAAAAAGTAGCTCGCGCGAGCTCATGTAACATAAAGGTTGAAAAACCATTGGTTTTGTGGGATTCGGACAGCGCGCGCGGAAGGACATTTTGACAATTTTTTCTTAAAAAAACCATTGGGTTTTTGATGTTTTTATGTTAAAATCGCTACGAAACCTAAGGTTTTGGAAGGATCCTTCTTTTTGCGCGCACGAATGTCCACTTTACTTAATTTTTTGCAAGGGAATTTATTGCCAATGTGATCAAGTACAGAACAAAATTTCAATTTTTTTTTTTTTTTATAGTGTTTTTTGCAAGGGAAAGCGGGGGGAACAAAACAACCGGATCTTGATCACATCGAATTACCTGAGGCTTCCTCACGAAAATGATGAAAATGTAGCTGCGGCCTAGGCGGCGCAGGGGGGCCGTGCACCAGGGGTCCCAACAATAATTATTCTTTAGAATTAATAATGTTCAATCATTTTACCCTCATGCGCCATGCTTCCACATGACACATGCATCCATCTGGATAACACACCCCATCATGGGGGATTTTTCTGGCATGCGGGATCCGATATTACCTCACCCAGATATCCCGCCCAAGAAGGTTTGGCCACCACCTCTTCCGAGGAACTTCAACATCCATAGCTCGGACGGCACATCGCCTTCGCAATCGCCTTGCGCATGCCCCGCATCTCAGAGGGAGAGGAAGAGGAAGAGGAGGGGGAGATGAGAGAGATAGGCAGGGGGAGGAGGAGAAGGGAGGGGGAGGAGGGGGAGGAAGGATGAGTAGTTGTAGTTTGATGATATTGTTGTTGCGGCTGTAGCACTATAGTAGTATTGCTAACGGTAGTAGTAGTCCAAGTAAGTAGGACTAGCTTGTGGCAGCCAAGCGTTCATAGCGACGTTGCTTTTTGATCCTCCTTTAATGTCTTCTCTCCCTATCCTTGAGACGCAGAAGTCTGAAAAAAGTTGGATGGCTCAGCACATCCAGGAAACCTATCGCTGGACCGGCCCAGATATGGTTCCAGAAGCGGCTCGGGAAGCTGCGCAGGCGCCAGAAGACGAGAAGCACCACGTACGGCCGCCGGCTCGGGCGTCCGGCCCAAAGCCGCTCCAGAATCGGCCCAGGACGGCTTCCCGGGCGCCGCAAGCAGACATTCAGCATTTTCGAAAGAAAAATGTGTATTGGAATGGCCTCTTTTCGGCGCGATCGGAACTGCCCGGGCGTCCGGCCCGGGAGCCGGGCCGGGTGCCGGCCGGGCCGGGTGCCGGCCCGAGCTCCGGAATCGGCCCGGACGGCCTCCTGGGCGCCGGAAGCAGAAATTCACCATTTTCGAAAGAAAAATGTGGATTGGAATGGCCTTTTTTCGGCGCCGCCTCGGAACTCGATTTTCCGGCGCCCGGGCGCCGGCTCGGGCGCCGACCCGGGCGTCCGGCCCGGGAGCCGAGCCGGGTGCCGGCCCGAGCTCCGGAATCGGCACGGACGGCCTCTCGGGCGCCGGAAGCAGAAATTCAGCATTTTCGAAAGAAAAATGTGTATTGGAATGGCGTTTTTTCGGCGCCGCTTCGGAATTCGATTTTCCGGCGCCCGGGCGCCGGCTCGGGCGCCGACCCAGGCGTCCGGCCCGGGAGCCGGGCCGGGTGCCGGCCCGAGCTCCGGAATCGGCCCGGACGGCTTCCCGGGCGCCGGAAGCAGTGATTTTCCGGCGCCCGGGCGCCGGCTCGGGCGCCGACCCGGGCGTCCGGCCCGGGAGCCGGGCCGGGTGCCGGCCCAGGCTCCGGAATCGAATCGGCCCGGACGGCCTCCCGGGCGCCGGAAGCAGAAATTCAGCATTCTCGAAAGAAAAATGTGTATTGAAATGGCATTTTTTCGGCGCCGCCTCGAAACTCGATTTTCTGGCGCCCGGGCGCCGGCTCGGGCGCCGATCCGGGCGTCCGGCCCGGGAGCCGGGCCGGGTGCCGGCCCGCGAGCTCCGGAATCGGCCCGGACGGCCTCCCTCCCGGGCGCCGGAAGCAGAAATTCAGCATTTTCGAAAGAAAAATGTGTATTTGAATGGCCTTTTTTTCGGCGCCGCCTCGGAACTCGATTTTCTGGCGCCCGGGCGCCAGCTCGGGCGCCGACCCGGGCGTCCGGCCGGGGAGCCGCTCTCGGCGGCGAGCAAGAGCACCGAGCCCGAGTAAAAA
>CAUYUJ010013348.1:349953-359953 GCA_963575745.1 Prorocentrum cordatum
GCTCGTCCCTTCCCCTCCTCTTGCTGCTCCTGCTGTTCCTGCTTCTTCTCCGCTTCCTCCTCTTCCTCACTACTCCTTATTCCTTTTCCTATTCTTCTTCCTCCGCCACCTCCTTCTCCTCCCCCCTATCCCCCCTACTCCCTCCTCCTCCTCCTCCTCCTCCGTCACTCTCCCTCCATCCTCCTCTTTCTTCTCCTCCTCCTCCTCTCACTCCGGCAACCTTCTTGCCTCCTCCTCTCCCGCCTCCTTATCACTCTACCCCCCCCGCCGCCCTCCTCCTTTTCTTTCCTCCTTCCCTCCTCCTCCCCTACCCTTTCCCTTTTTCCTCCTCCTCCTCCTTTTCCTTGTCCTCCTCTTGCTTCCTTTTCCTCATCGCCCTCCCTGCTCCCACCTCGACTATCCTCCCTGACCGTCACTCCTCCCTCTTCTCTCATCTATCCTCCCTCCCCTGCCTCCCTCATCCTCCTCCTCTTCCGCAACTTCCGCATCCACCTCCTCCTCCTCCTCCTCCGCCTTTTTTGGCTTCCGTATCCCCCGCGTGTGGCGCCTCGGTAAGAAACGCTAGCATGTCAAAAACGCGCGTTTCGCTCGAGATATCCTCCCAAAATCGTGAAGTGAAACGCTAGCATGTTGGTCGCCTTGGGGTCTTGTAGGGTTCTAAGGGGAGCGTTCGACAAGGTCTTGTGATAGCGACCCCTGTTGGCCACACCCGTCTTTCCGTAGCCGTTTCGGGCCAAGCATCTCTTGTGGAGTCGACACCTCGATCTGTGCAGAGTTCGACCAGCGTGCCACATGTGCACGCAGATGTCGTCCACCACCGAGTACCGCAAGGCGGCTGACATCTCGTTGGACCAAGCTTTCGCGGTGTTTGACAGGCTGCCGCCCACGGCTCTCTCGAAGCCTGCGACGTACTACTCAGCCCGCACGTTCAAAAATGTTCCTAAGTGGAACGAGGCCGTCAAACTCGTGGATTGCGTCGGCGTTCTCTTGGACGCCACGGAGGGCGCGAACATTCGCCAGAAGTTGTTCACAAAGCAGCTCGTCCAGTGGCCAGTGAGCAAGAGCATCTCCTTGAGCCAATCGGAGTGCGATGAGGTGGTGTACGGCATCAGGGCGTTCGTGAGCCAGTCCTTGAACCACAAGGCCAGGGGCCGCCCGATCCCGACTCAGTGGCTGTCAAGTTCGGCCCGACCTGGGCCAAGCTGAACGCCGCCCGTCCGACTGTGGAGGCGCCGTCGCCGTTGGTGCCGTTGCCGACCCCCGCGGCCATGGACCACGGCGACGACGACGACGGCAGCGACGTCGAGGTTGTCGATGTGCCTCCAGTGCCTGTCCCTCTGGTTGATATTTCGGATTCCGACGAGGAGATCGCGAAGCTGAAAGTGGAGATGAATGACGGCAGGCCTACGAAAAACTACCGCCGCCTCAGCACGAAGACGAAGGACGTTGACCACGACGGGAAGATATCGATGGCTGCCATTGCCACGCTGGCCAAGCCCGAGGGCGAGACGGTCACGCTGAGCCCGAAGGCCTGGGCGGACATGAGAGCCACCAACAAGAAGGAGCGCAAGGGGGCCAAGAAGAAAGTTGGCAAGACGAGCTGGGCCGTGTACTACAAGCGGGAGCACAGCCGCGCGTGGTCTGGCGAGAGGAAGAAGCAGCTCAAAGCGGGGAAGCCCGACCAGGACACACGGATCAAACATCGTTCATTCTGGTCCTAACCATCTTGCTCATGCGACTCCTCTTCCTCCTCGTCTTAGTCCCCCTCGTCGTCTTCCTCCTTCTGCAGACTGTCCTTCTGCCTCCTCTGCCGCCTCCTCATCATCATCAGCATCGCCATCATAATCATCATCATCATCACCACCACCATCATCATCATCATCATCAGCATCAGCATCATCGTCACCATCATCATCAGCATCATCATCATCACCATCAGCATCATCATCAGCATCATCATCATCATCATCATCATCAGCATCATCATCATCATCATCATCCTCATCATCCTCATCATCATCATCGTCATCATGATCGTCATCGTCCTCCTTATCCTCCTCGCCCGCCTACTTCTCCTTCTCCCTCCTGTCTCCTCCTCCTCCTCCGCCCCCTCCTCCTCCTCTTCCTCCTCCCCCTCCCTCTTCCTCTTCTTCGTCTTCCTCATCCTCCTCACTCCTCTTGCTCCTCCTCCTCCTCCTCCTCCGCCTCTTCCTCCTTCTTCCCCCCTCCCCCTATCTAGTTCGGGTAGTTGCCTGGGCGGGGGCCACGGCGCCGCGTGGTCTGGTTGTTGCGATCCCTACCCCCCAGGAGGCCAAGCAGATCGCGAAGGAGGTGGCCCGCGCCTTCATGGCAGAGCTGGCTCGGCAGAGGGATGCTGGCGAGCTCGATGATGTGTTGAATACGGCGCCGTGAAGTGCCTTGAGAGTTCGGGGTTCCGAGACGCGTTTTCGCGTCTTCTAAGCTGCCAGTCTGGCAGGATTTCAGCGTCGAACGCCGTTGAGTTCGATAGCAGGCTCGGTGCACGGTGTCAGGGATCGAGGGGCGACCCCTTGCAGAGAAAGTGCGTCGCCACTTATCAGTATTATGATCATTTCTCGTCCTCTCACGTTGCATGCACGCTGCCTTTGTGATTTTGCGTTCCCCACATCCTAAGTGGGGTTATGGTTTTCTCTGGACGGCCGCGGGGCACGCCCCCACACCCAGTCACACGACCAGTCACGCACGCACACACACACACACGCACGCACGCACGCACGCACGCACGCACACACACACACACACACACACACACACACTCACACACACACACACACACACACACGCACACACACGCACACACATACACACACACACACACCATGATCACCACCCTCGGGCATTACACGCGAGCCCGCTCGCGCGGAAAGGAATTCCAACAGCTATCGGCAGCATCGGGCCCGCTCGCACGGAATGACCCCCAAGGGCATTCCATGCGAGCCCGCTCGCGCGGAAGGGGCCCCCTGCGCGGCCCCTAGGGGGCCCCGCCTAAAAATTGAAATTCCAACGGCTATCGGCATCAGCGAGCCCACTCGCACGGAATGACCCGCAGGGGCATTCCATGCGAGCCCGCTCGCGCGGAGCAGGAGGCGGAGGGGGGGGAGGTCTAGGGGAAGGAGGAGGAGGAGGAAACAAAGGAGGAGGCGGTGATTTCAACCACTGCGCCGTCAGGAGGACGCGGTTAGAATGGACGCTGCCCAAGGCGGAGGGGGAGGATGAGGGGGAGGAGGAGGAGGAGACGTGAGGATGAGGAGGGACGAGGAGGTGGACGACGAGGAGGAGGACGAGGAGGAGGCGGAGGAGGAGGAGGACGACGAGGAGGAGGAGGAGCAGGATGAGGAGGAGGAGGAGGAGGAGGAGGAGGAAAAGGAGCGAGCGGGGAGGAAGGTTTCAACCACGGCGGCGTCGGGAGGAGGCGGTTGAAATGAAAGCCAGTCGAGGAGGAGAAGGCGGAGGAGGATGAGGAGAAGGAGGAGGATGAGAAAGAGGGTGAGGACGCGGGGGTTTCAACCACGGTGCCGTCAGGAGCACGCGGTTGAAATGGACGCTGCTCAAGGAGGAGGGGGAGGAGGAAGGGGAGGGGGAGGAGGCGGAGGAGGAGGCGGAGTTGCGAGGGTGATGAGGGGGAGGAGGAGCAGCAAGAGGACGACGAGGATAATGCCCCTGCGGGGTATGCCGTACGAGCCCGCACGCGCCGAATGGTCCTCATGGGGGTAGCAGGGGAAAGAGGATGATGCTCAGGAGAAGGACGAGGAGGAGGAGGAGGAGGAGGAGGAGGAAGAGGAGGAGGAGGCGAGGATTTCAACCACGCTGCCGTCAGGGGGAGCGGTTGAAATGGACGCTGCTCAAGGCGGAGGAGGAGGAGGAGGTGGAGGAGAAGCAGCAGCAGCGTCAGCAGGAGCAACATCATTCTGATAGTGCACACATTCCATACACAATTTGGTTTTCATGTGGGGTCCATCCGTTGGAGTTATCCATTGAAGGTGTTGCTTGGGCGCGGGATATCGATCCGCAGCGCAATCGGGTCAACTGTTGAGTCGAGCAAGCTGGGTAATTCAAACGTGGGCAACGTAAGCCGAGAAACTCAAAATAAACCACTGATCATGTTGAGCAAGACAGGCCGTCGGAATCAAAACAAAATTCGAGAGCCTGGTGTAGAATGGGCTGGCGGGGATACGCGAAGCGTCATGTTGAGCAAGACAGGCCGTAGCAAGTAAGACAAAAGGCGAACCATGCGAACTCGAGTAGGGCCATCCTCCAAGGCCTCCAACAACGTCTTTAGTAGAACACCTGCAGGCCTTCCCAAAGGACTCGAGTAGGACCCCCAACGTGTCTTCCGATTGCGGGGAATAGCATAATGAGTGCGAGGGGGAGAAGGAAGAGGAGGAGGAGGAGTAGGAGGAGGAGTAGGAGGAGGAGGAAGGGGGAGGGAGGAGGAGGTGGAGGACGAGGAGGAGGAGGAGGAGGAGGCGGTGGAGGAGAGGTAGGAGGAGGAAGGAAGAGGCGGGAGGAGGAGGAAGAGGGGAGGAGGAGCAGGAGGAGGAGGAGGAGGAGGAGGAGGAGAGGAGGAGGAGGAGGGAGGGGGAGGGAGGAGGAGGGGGAGGAGGAGGAGGATGAGGAGGAGGAGGGAGGGAGGGTGAGGTGCGAGGAGGAGCTAGGTGATGAGGAGCTGGAGGAGGAGGAAGAGGCCGGATGGGCAGCAGAACGAAGAGGAGACGGGCAGCGAAGCAGTCGGCAGAAATGGACGAGTCAACATTGGAAGAGAAAGCATTGGGAGAGAACACCTAGGAAGAGAAAGCAATGGGAGAGAAAACAATGGAATAATTTTGTCGTGCTGGAGGCTGGCGCCTTATTACCGCGAGCGCACCTCGGATGACTTCCCCATCTAGGATGCCCCTCGGGATACTTTCAATGGCGAGGAGGCGGGAGGAGGAGGAGGAGGGGAGGAGGAGGAGGAGGAGGAGGAGGAGAGAGGAGGAGGAGGAGGAGGAGGAGGAGGAGGAGGAGGGGGAGAAGGAGGGGGAGGAGAGAGGGGGGCTGTCTACGGGGAGGAGGAGGGGGTGGAGGCGCAGGAGAATGAGGAGGACTGCTAATAGAAAGTATCCCCCTCCTCCTCCATTCTCTCCTCCTCCTCCTCCTCCTCCTCCTCTTCCTCCTTCTTCTGATCCTCCTCCTCCTCCTCTTCATCCTCCTCGTCCTCCTCCTCCTCCTCCTCCTCCTCCACCGTCTGAGTTTCTGAATTGGCGGTTGCTTCTGATTTGAGAAGTTATGTTTCCGTCGTCCGCAGCACCATTTGCGGCTCATGCGTTTGAGGTGGCACGGGCTTCACCGCATGCCGAGTCGTGTTTTCGGGTCCATGTCTCAGATTCCCGAGAGCCAGGAGAGCGGTTTCTGGATCAATGGCCCGCCCGAGCCTTCAGGTGATCTCGACGGTGGCACTCTTCCCAGCGGCAGCGGTGCCCGCGGCAGCAACCAGGAGGACAGCGCAGGCAGCGGGGCCCCAGCTGTTCACGACGGTGCGGGTTCAGCAGACGGCCAACCAGTTATCGAAATCGACGAGGATGACCACACTGAGATCGACGAGACGAAGGTCGAGACGCTCAAGACAGAGTTGGAGAAGATGCAGCTCTGCATATGTGGGTGGAGGGCTCAGCTTCCCGTCAACTCGTACACCAGCGCGGTCCTCAACGACGTTGACGACATCAGCATGGCCGCCACCCTGGTGCTCTCATCTCTCATGGCCAACGCGGTAGAGGATACCAACATGCTCAGCCGCTATAAGCAGGTCGTCGAGGATTTCAACACCATCAAGGTAGTGATCGATGGCATGGAGCTGTCCAACATGAAGGTCAAGCGCGTGCGCCGCCACATCTCAGACACGGACTCCGAGGACGTCAAGCGTGACTGAGTCCGTCACCAGCCTGTGCTCGTTTCTCGGGTTTGTAGGCTGCGATGGCGCACCGCGGCTTCATCTCGTGCTGCCGTCGTGCAGTCTGGCCCTCGAGACGCGCTCTCCCTTCTGGCCGTGGTGGCTCCCGCCATCCAGCTAAAATGTACAACGCACTTCGCTTGAACCAGGCAGCCAGGATGAGGAAGGGAGGAAAGAGGAGGAGGATGAGGAGGAGGTGGAGGAGGGAGGAGGGAGAAGGCGGGGGAGGAGGAGGATGAGGGATGAGGAAGAGGAGGAGGAGGAGGAGGAGGAGGAGGAGGAGGAGGAGGAGGAGGAGGAGGCGGGGGAGGAGGAGGATAATCAGGAGAAGGATGATGAGGAGGAGCAGGAGGAGGAGGAGGCAGAGGAGTGAGGAGGAAGAGGAGTGAGGAGGGCGAGGGTGGTTGAGGAGAGGAGGAAGAGTGGGAGGGGGGGAGGAGGAGGAGGAGGAGGAGGAGGAGGAGGAGGAGGAGGAAGAGCAGGAGGAGGAGGAGGAAGGTCTTCAGAGATCTATATTCTCCATAATTCTCCAGAATTTTCCAGAATCGTCTTCAGATTTGTCCAGGAAGGTTTTCCAGCAATTTCCAGACGATTCCAGAAGCCAAGAGGTCCCAGGAGGCCCCCCGCCCCCGAAGGAACACAACGACACGATGCGATCCCAGAAGTGCCCAGAAGGTGTCAGAAGCGTCTCGATCTTCCACAGGCGTCCAGAACTTCAGGGAGAGAGACTGTAAGAAGAGGAAGAAGAGAGATAGAGAGAAAAAGAAAAACAAAAACAAACAAGCAGTGAGATTCCAGAATTTTCCAGAATTTTCCAGAATTTTCCAGACTATCCTTTATACGTTGATTCCTATTATACAAGATGATTTTCCAGAATCTGGAAAATTCTGGAAATTTCTGGAAAATTCGGGAAAATTCTGGGAAGGCTTGGATGCAAGCCTTGACGTCATTGCCTGAAGCGGATCACCCAGAGAGAATCACTAATGAGGCGTTGCAGGCCAACGCCCTTTGTTATCCGTAACCATCGGTGGCTCCGCGTTTCAGAGCGCACGTCTCCCCAGCGGAACCGGTACCCTGATCTATCCGAGGGCCCCATGCCCCCCGAGAAGAAGACCGCGGCCAAGTCGACTCTGCAGCCCCCTGGAGTATCAGATGACGCTCTTCGTGAAGCCAAAGCTGCACTTGAGGATGCGGCTGTGAAAAAACGTCAGAATTCAAACCTCATGTATTTCCTCGAGTGTTCGGGTCAGAAGGAAGAGTACGACAACCTCAGTGGCGCAGACAGGAAGAAATATTTTCCCCACTGGTTCGCGAAAAAGATGGGAGAGTCTACAGTTACATCTAAGGGGGCCAGGACTGTGGCGCACAGGGACATTGCATCGACGCAGGGGAGGTGGGCCTCGAAGCAGCAGTTGATCAACGAACTCGGGCTCGAGAAGGCGACCAACAAAATCAATGCGTTGGACCAAGTTCCAGCGCGTCACCGCCCAGACAAAGATACTGGCTTAGATGGGGAATGGGATCGGGAGTACAACATCTTCGACGACAGGACGGACGACATCACCCTAGACAGCAAGTCCCGCGAGCTTCAGTCGGAGCGCCAGATTGTGGACGACAAGGAGAAGGACGAGGCCAACGAGGACATGGACAGCATCGCCAATGCAGGCACAAGCTCCTCAGGCATCGACAAGACCACGATCAAGACCGAGCCCGCTGAGGGCGAGAAGAAGACGGGGGCAGGCGCAGCACCCAACAACACAGCAGACCAGAAGACCTACGAGCTGCTCTCCAAGGACCCCAAGAAGCTCTTGCGGAAAACGGGGAACTCAGTCACCGAGCTGAAGAGGCTGCAGGCCTTGCTTGATAAAGTACCTCCTGCACAGGCGAAGTACACGGGCAGCATCAAGGACGATATTTCCAAACTCATCCCCAAGATGAAAACTACGTTCTCGAACATCGAGAAGATTCACACAGAGAATGCGTTTCTTGACCCGAAGGAGCGGATGGCCGTGGCACAGAAGCTCAACAAGGAGTACGACCTTTTCACCGAGCACAGCGATTGGGCACAGCGTCTCCTTTCGAAAAAGGCCAAGACCTCCCCCCAGTCGTAGGGCATTGCCGTCAGCAATGATGTCAAGTTCTTTGCGCTGCTATCCGCTGCTCCACGGCAGCATCAATAGTGGCGACTCTCAGGGGCTGTCTGTCCGACTAGCACAGGCAGTGATGGAAAAAAAAAAAAAACAACAACAACAAACATTGCAACTATGATCACGTTCAGCCGCATGACGGCTGAAGCGAATGAAACGATTAAATCAATATTTGAAGCAACATCAAAAGGAAAACAGAAATCACAACAGACTCAATGCGCCATCTCAACAACAGCTCGCGAATCCCCAACGGCCTATCCAGAAACGATCGCCAGGCGAAGCCTCAAGGGACTAGCCGTCCAACGGCGCATCAACACCACAAGACAAAAACAACAAAAACATAGAGCAACATATCAACTGCGTAAGAGCAACAGCGCTTCGCGTATCTCAAACGGCCCATCCAGAAACGATCGCCAACATAACATCCAAGGGACGTTCATGCTCGAGAGGCCGCCTGAGGATGCACATGATGAGTGCTTGTGGGGTCGTCTAGGAATGGCTCTTCTAGGGGGGCTCTTCTAGGGGTAGGGGGCATTGAAGCTCTTGGGGTTGATTTGGGCCCATGGGGCTTGCACGTTGAATCTCTTGCATCCCGAAGCTCCCCCTTCGACGCCCCCCCCCCCCCCCTCCTCCGCATCCATCTCCACGCCCACTTTGGCTTAGAATTACTTGTGCACCTGCCACGTTACTACGTGTTTCGTTCTGTTGAATATTGCATGGATGAAGATGCTTGCAGGAGAGGTGGCGTCAGGAGGCGCCTTCGAGCTGAGGAGGTCCAGGGTGCTCAGGGATCTCAGGAACCACATCGGAGGCGAGGCGGGGTTCGCCAGCGCATGCATGACGCCAGCTCGCCTCGGGATCGACTGCCTTCAACTCGCGGCGGCGTCAGGCAGAGGTTGTCCAGACTGGAACCTGAGCCCGAGCCGAGTTCGACATCTGTGGGCCTCCTTACACACAAGTTGCCTTTGAATGAAAAACTGCTTAGCGATTTTCCCAAGGGGGAGCTAACGGCCGAGGACGTTGTATCCACTGCGACCGCAGCTGCAGCTCAGGGTGCGTTCGGCACTGGGCCGTTGACTGGCAGTGTGCACAATGCCCATCGGCGATTGGTGTCAGTACTTGGATATCCCGAGAGGGCCCCTCCGATTGATTGGATCGAAATTCCATGTAAGGGAGGCGTCAACCGTCCCTTGCCAATTCTATGCCCCATCGCAGTGCTAGAGACGATGGTGGAGAAAGATACCGAACGTTTCGACACGACGATCCGCGGTGGCGAACTTGACGCACCTCACTTCTGGTACTGCATGCGAGACCACCCGTGCCACAAGAGAAACGAGCATCTCATTGACAGGAGCAGGCCGCTTGCAATTAAGATCCATGGCGACGGAGCTCCGACGGATAAAGCAGATGGAATGTTTACACTGTCTTGGACAAGCTTGCACGGGCGAGGCAGCACGATACAGACTCGACAGATATTTACCGTTGTTCCCAAGTCGTGGCAGGGGGCAACCACTCTTCCTAAAGTGATTCGCCGCCTTGCGTGGGCAATGAATGCGCTCATAGTCGGCAAGATGCCAGACGTGGATTTTCTCGGTGCCCCCCATCCTCAGGCAGGTCGGGCGCTGGCATCTGGTTGGACAATTATCCCTATATTCGTGGGTGGTGATTGGGAATTCTATCAGAATGTTTGCCACCTGCCAGGCCATCAGAATGTTCCAAACATGTGCCCTTGGTGTTTGGCATCGCCTCGACAAGGTGATCTTTGCTGGACCGATACTTCCACGAGCGCGGGCTGGAGGACAACGCTCAAAAAACATGAGGATCATATTGCCGCGTGTGAGGCGACTGGAGTACCAGTGAGCGAGCTGTTTCTAATCAGAAGTTTGTT
>CAUYUJ010013348.1:364953-444035 GCA_963575745.1 Prorocentrum cordatum
GGTTAGCTAACCTGTTTATGGGGCCCCCATGAGGCCCCTTCCAAGACCACCAGAGAGGCCATCTGAGGCCCTTTTCCCAGACTCCCAGAGAAGCCCCCTGAGGCCCATTCCCAGACCCCGAGGCCTCTGAGGCCCCTTCCCAGACCCCCAGAGAGGGACAGCGGCGGCGGCGACAACCTCGACGACGACGAAAACGCAGACGACACCGTCCCTCTCTCCGTGCCGTGCCGCTGCTGCTTCACCCTCTGAACGCCTCCGCGCAGAAGCAGGCCAGGACTGCCCGCCACGGGGGGGTGGACGGAAAGGAGGTGGTGGTGGCAATCTATGTTTGTTTCTCCATCATCTTAGCAGTGCTAAGTCCCACATCGTCTGTGATAAACTCACAGCCCAGCCCTCTTGCGAAGCTTTGGAGGGAAAATAATCTGTGACGTCTCCCCGACAGAAACGGGGAAAAAAATACAGGATTCGATGATGCAGGATGCTGGCATCATCTGAATGTTATCGCACTTCACACACTTCGCAACGTTACCTACGACATCAGCTTTCCTCCAGACAGATACCAGAGACTTCACTTATGGTTGAAACGTCAGGCTGAAAAAGCAAGCAACCTCACCGAAGTAGATCGATCCGCCGCACTCGAATGCTACAACATCACCTACTTGAACACCCCTACACTTTACGAAAGCTTTCCCACTGACCTTCAGGCTCTCTTGGGGCAACATACCTACGAATGGCTCTAACATCGAACGCACTGGCTTGCTCGGCACTTTGGGCTCATCGAGCTCAGGGCGAAGCAGCTGGCGATTCTCAAGCTCCCACAAGTGAAACGACGTTATCTCTTCGAGCATGCCTTTTTCAAACGAGACTGTGTTCCTCCTACCCTGCGCCATGCGCTTGAAAACACGATGTTTCCGCTCTTGCAGGAAAGTCGTTAGAAGGCAGTGCTGCCTCTCAAGTTGGGCTGGCAAGTGGGTCCCGAAGTGGTCCTTTGGGACCCAGAGCTCGGATGTATATGCAATCTTACGGAGATGGAAATGGGAACGACTTGCATCGAGGAGTTCGGTGGGGGTTACCGCTCCACTGTTGGAAATCAGCAACAAACCCACAACGCGGCACAGCGCAATGCAGCTCGCAACCTCATCTTGAAGCACGCCCGCCTTCGCCACTACATCCACGACGAACTTTTCAAGGACAGGCGCGAACGACACCATCTCAGAAGCACTACCTGACAGCTTTCCCTTGTGCAGAGCATTGGCCCCGCTCGCGTAGGACTTAGGCCAGCTCCACTGCTTAACATATTCGGTCAGCGCCGCGACGCCGAGCTTGTGATCACTAAGCCGCTCCAGGAAGCACCATACTTCATTCGTAAACGTCCCCCCGATCATGTAACAATGCATCCAATCCCAAGCGAATACAGTTACCAACGGGATGTCTAGTTCAGGACATTGCAGTAATGATTGCGGCACGTAGTTAAAGCCGAAGAGCATTTCCATCCTCTCGAGCTCCTTTTTGGTGGAGTTCACGCTGAGGTCACGGAGCCTCTGCTGCACAGCTTTGACGGACGCGTCAGTGTGCAAGTCGAATCGTGTGATGTCTATCTCATGCACGGGTACGAGGTAGCCCGTGGGGTCGGGCAGGAGGTTGGACCTTGCCATGATGACATTCTTGCAAAGGAGGCAGGGTTTGATACCCCCTGCCCCCTTTGCCGCCGTGACGAATTTATGTTCCCGCTCATCTTGGATGAGCACTTTCAGAGACCCGCGAACGAAGTGGGGCTGGCCATTGATGATCATTGTGACCCCATGGCGGAGATCAGCACCACTCTGACCACCGAAAAAATATGATAGAACCCGTCGCATCACATAAGATATGCCACCAGCGATGTTCTCCACCAGTGACGATCGCACAACTGACAAAGTGAACCAGGCAGTTTCGTTTGATAAAATGGGCCAATCGAACTCGCGCAGCGACCAATATATTGCATGTGCCTTTCGCTCCTGGCGGGAAGCGAGAACATTGCCTGGAACGATCTCGTCCGAATACACGAGCACAGACAGCACACCACCACTCTTCTCCAGACGATCCAACAGTAGTGCTTGGAACTCTGAAGACGAACGGCATGCAACCTCCAGGAAGCCCAGCGGGCTTTGGACCCAGATGTCGATAGGGGTGCCATCCACGTCGATGGTAGAAGACTGCAGTAGTGGACCGAAGCTCGTAGTCTGTTGGCACAGTGCAGCCCTGTGTCTAGCTTGGGTCTGCCTTGACCAAGCTTCTGGCAGACCTTCAACGCTCACCTCATCAAGAAGCGCCGCCAGTGCTGATGCGGTCACATGCGATTTCTTGCCGAAGGAAGTGAGTCTAGGCTTTTTCGCGGCGACCGCCATGGTCGCAGAGAGAACTATTGAGCCAAAACGGCTATATACACTGGAGGAGGGGAATAACGTTGTGGAGGAGGGATGACAGGAGGAACCGATTTGCTATTTCTACGGTGTGATGCTTGTTTTGCTGTGCTCGGACCTTCGTCCCCACGACTTGATTCGCGTCGGCAAAATGGTCAGAACGCTGAGCGTTGTTGTCCCCGTGGGATAGCATCTCTTCTCCACCTCCTTCCTTCTCCTCCTCCTTCTCTGCCTCCTCCTCCTCCTCCTCCTCTTCCTCCTCCTCCTCCTCCTTCTCCTCTCCGCCTCCCCCTCCTCCGTTCCCTCATCATTCAACCTCTCCCCCTCTTCCTCCTCCTCCTCCTCCTCCTCCTCATTTTCCTTCTTTTAGATTTCCCTTGTGTGTTTCAGCTGCCTCTCGAAGGCACGGTTTCGTTCCCTGTCGTTTTGGGGGGGGGGGGGGGAGGGGGCTTGGGTTTGGGAGAATTTTGAGCAGTTTCGTTTGGTTTTTCTGCCGACTTTCGGGTTCCAGTGTCGGGGGGATGTTTTCTTGTATGGGTTTGTTGGGGTGGCACTTGGCATAGTCTGTTTTCTCTCACTGACTGCCTTGGGAAACTGCGTGGTAGCGGAGCGATAGACCGCGACGAGAAACTGTGAGCTCCTGAAGCCCGCTTGCAAACCATGGACGTCGCATTCGCGATGCTCCCCGATATACGCTATTGCAACTGGTATGCGCGGGCAGGCTAGCAGGCTGGTGTACATTGGAATAGTGCCTACTCGCCTCAGGATGGCCTCCGATAGTAATCGTAAACAGCCGATGCCATCTGGTACGCTTGCTTGGCGCACTCTCCGACCTGCTTCACGGTGAGCTTAGCATTCGCTGCACGGGTCTTGGCCGCGCCATAGGCCCTGCTGGCGTATGCATTTTTCGACCTCGTGCCGATCTCTGCTGGGTCGGTCACGTCCTTCAGGCTGATCGCGGCGCCGCCGATCTTGATGACGCCTCAGGGGATTGCACGGGCAGAGGAGCAAGACTCCCGTCGTCCCTTCTCCCTCCTCCTCCTCCTCCTCCTCCTGATCCTCCTTCTCCTCCTCCTCCTCCTCCTCCTCCTCCTCCTCATCCCTCACCTCCTCCTCCCACGGAGCGCCTGAGACGCCGCAGGGCTTCGGGGCGACGGCAGGGGCAGGCGCGGCCTTGGGCTTGGCCTTGCCCTTGGCCTTGGCCTTGCCCTTGGCCTTGGCCTTGCCCTTGGCCTTGCCCGCGCCCTCGCCCCTGTCAGCAGCCTTCGTAGCGGCAGACCTGCCGCTCCTCGGTGGCCTGAGGTGGCTGCCAGCTGCTTCAGCCGACGCGTTGAGCCTTTGCTCCAGCTCCTGCGCGGGGCCCATGGCCGCCTCAGGCTCCTCCGCTGCATCGGGCGCTGCAGGTGGGTGCACAGGCGTTGGCACCAAGGCCCCAGACTGAGAGGATCCCGATGGCGAAGTGCGTGGAGAAGGCTGGGGAGTGCCAACCGACCCTTGCGAGTCCTGGTTGCCAGCGCCGCCCAGTGCCAAGGTCGCTGCGCTGAGAGTCCCGTGGCTGCTCGCGCCATCATCTGCCCTGCGAGGCCTATCGAAGATCTGAATGCCTGCGTCGGTGGGGGCGCTGAAGGTGCTCGGGGCGCCCATGGTGCCCATCACCGAACTGAACTGCTTGGCCATCTCCAGCATCTGGTGGAACTGCTGGAACATGCCAGGCACACTGCCCATCGGGCCCATCATGCCAGCGCTGCCTGCTGGGGCGAGCGCGTGCGAAGCTTGTGGTGCCGCAGGGTTTGGCTTGAACGAGTTGTGGGTGTTCCTGTACCCCCTCGCATGAGTGAGCTGCTCGAGCCGCGTGAGGTCGAGGTCGGACGGGGGATTCACGGGCTGGCCGTCTTCGTAGGCGAATGCCCAGGCAGCTGCATCCAGGCCGTCAGGGCCAGGCGGGTAAAGGATGATGTGAGTACCTGGAAACTTTGGCCTGATGCGATCGAACGTCTTGATCTCTGACTGCAACTCGTGGCACCACCTCTTGAAGATGCTCGCGTCGATCGAGGATTTCTCCTCCTCGCACAGGCCAACTTCGGTCAGGATGTTGATGCCGCGGACCAGCATCTTCTCGCCAGGACAAGACGCACCGATGCAATAGTACCTGTTCGCCATGATCTTTATCTTGGCGACAATGCTTGTGCCGCGATCGGAGAACTGCACCCAGTCGGCCTCAGTGAAGTAATTCTGCAGGGTAGGGTTCTTCTGTTGCCCACGTGGGCCGCTCTGCGTACCAGGCGTGATGATGGAGTCCCCAAGCACTTGGGCGAGCGACGCAACCTGGGTAGCAGTCCACGGGCCGCGATTCAGCTCCTGAGTCAATGCCGTGGCGGCGTCGTGCGTCATGGAGCGAACGGACCGAAAGTAGTTCGCCAGCGACCTGGTCTGGGTGTCCAACAAGGCTGGCCCAGGTACTCCAGCTGCGACCTGGGCGTTGATGAATGCTGCCCGCTGCCTCACGGCAGTCAGCATCGAATCGAGACTGACCGAAGCCATCGTTGGTGTCGGTAGTCAGTCGCAGGCGGTGCGAACGCAAGTCGGTATAGGCAAACTGGCTTGAGCCAAAGTGGCTGCGGAGGAAGGGGGGAAAAAGGAGGAGGAGGGGGAGGAGGAGCGCAAGGAGGAGCAGGAGGAGCAGCAGCAGCAGCAGCAGCAGCAGCAGCACCAGGAGAAGCAGGAGGAGCAGGAGGAGGAGGAGCAGCAGCAGGAGGAGGAGGAGGGAGGGAGGAGGAGCAGGAGGAACAGCAGGAGGAGGAGGAGGAGGAGCAGCAGCAGGAAGATAGTGTGAGGGGACGCATGCAGTCAGTCGTTCAGAGGCTTGCCCTAGGACTGCGAATGGTGCAGGTATTAGCTAGCTTCTCGACCTCATACCCAAATCTCATCGTATCAAGTCTAGCACCCCTGGCATCCACGGGGTTTATTTTGTGACATCAACTTGGGGAAACTCACCCCCCTCCTCCTCCTCCTCATCCTCCTCCTCCTCCTCCTCCCCCTCGTCCTCCTCCTCCTCATCCTCCTCAGTTTCCTCCTCATCATCCTCCTTCTCCCCTCAATATCCACCCACTCGTTCTCCTATCTCTCCTTCTCGGCCTCCTCATTCGCATCGCCCATACTCCCTCGCCCCCCCCCCTCCGCCTCCTCATCCCTGCCCCCCCCCTTCCTCGTCCTCAGCCCCATCCTCAGCCCCCTCATGCCAGAGGGGAGCTAGATGAGCACTTGGGGATGGGCAAGTTCTGGGAAAAAAGCTGCGAAATCTGATCTGACGGGGCTGCCCGAGCTACCGACCCCCAGGGATCGCTCCCTCCAGCAGGCAAGCCGCCCCCCCACACCCCCTGGCGAGGCCGGCGGAGCCCACCGCTCGGGGGGGCCGAGTCTCCATGAGCTCAACCCTGAGGAGGGTCGAGCTCATTTGAGCTCAACCCTCAGGAGGGTCGAGCTCATCGGGATAGTAAGGATTTCCATTAGATCCCATGAGCTCGACCCTCCTGAGGGTTGAGCTCAAATGAGCTCGACCCTCCTCAGGGTTGAGCTCATATGCGCTCGACCCTCCTCAGGGTTGAGCTCATCTGAACAGATTAGGCACCTTCTGTGAGAACAGAGCTCGCGGTGCTGTGTTTTGCCCTCACCACACCACGTGCACAGGACAGAAATCAAGCTAGCGATATGCATCCGACGTCCCGTCGATTACAAATTCAGAGGTCACTATCCTGAGAACGGCTGGCTCGGGAATGTGAACAGCAGCATGCACTCACGACAGTTGCACGGGCGCGCACCCCGCACGGCACCTAAGCATGTCCCCGATATGCAGTGTCATGCAGCTACCACGGATCAACACAACGAGTACATACACATTCACAGCCTAGCCAAAACCATGCATAACGGCGTGCGGAGCACACCTATATGAGAGCGCGTGACCTACGCACGCACAGCGCACCATCAGCCTATGCCGAGTGGTGCTCATTGTAAAAGACCTGCAGCACACGCGAAACCTTATCACATTGTGTCTGAATAGCCTCATCAGTCTCACCCTTGACAGCCATGGTTTTACTGTACCATTTCTCGGAGGCAGCGTCATAATATCGAATGTTGCAAGCAGAGCGATACGCCAACCACGAAACATTAGGTTCATTGATGGTAGGAACATACACTTCCTGTGCGTCGGTTGCACGAGCTTTGAGTCGGATCAAGTCTATATTGTACGGTGTGAGCTCCATGATAAGCTTAGTCCTCCCATACGCTGCTGTAAACACGCGCAATGAGTGTGATTTGCCATCATTGTCCTGGACTGTCACAGTCACACACCCTGCAGAAACATTGGAGATGAGATGCGAAGGCCACAGTGGATGCAGGTGAGGAGGGCGGGATGGATGAAGGGAACAAGTTGGATCAGGAGGATGAGTTGGAGACGTGGCATTGTGAGGAGGGTTCGTGGCCTTCGATCTCATCAGCCGCATGTTTCTTGGCCCTCTTGAGCGCAGGGCCCTCCGAGTCACCCCCTTCACCAGCAGGATCGACGTTATCCTCATTGTCCTTCGCAACCATCAGCTTGAGGCTAACCTCGTTCCGACAGCGCTTAATCTCGTCAATCATCCCGAAACCATTTGTGAGAAATTTTTGCAATCTCGAATCCTGCCTGTCTAGCTCAATCCATTTGGAGTCGTGTGCTTCTATCACAACAACAACCCACGACGTTGCCAATGATGGCTGTTCCTGGTCAGAAATCAGAACAATGTTTTCGTGAATTGTTGCCATTGTCAGTGCTAAGTATTGGCTCAAGGATTGAAACCTAGGCGCGAGCTTGAGCCCAAATGGCTACGACAGGCAGGGGACATCGGCAACACAATCATCAGTTTGGGGTGTTGAATTAGGGGAGGGTGGGCTCTTGAACGTGCTTGGGGGGCTTGCGTGACACGCCCTCTTTAGCTCGACGTGGGGGCATGCGATTCAGTTCACTACCTGTTGAGATTTAACGTTTCTGACGGGGATCGTATCGTTGCTCTCTCTCGTTTGCTTCCCTCCTCTCTTGCCGCATCACCCTTCCCCTTCCTCCTCCCCCTCCTCCCCCTCCTCCTCCTTCTCCTCCTTCTCGTCCTCCTCCTCCTCCCCCTCCTACCTCCTGGAGCTCACCCTGGAGATTTTTGGAGGCGTCATGAAGGATTCCTAGAGGCGTCATGGCCCCCTCCTCTCCCCTCGACCTGCCACTATCCTCTCGAGTGTTGCTCCTTCGAGCCATCCTGGTGTCTCTCGATGCGGCGTTCAGCTGCACTCGGCTGTCTGGCAAACGGTGTGTACATGATATCTGAACTCAGGCGCTGACTAGTCCGACGAGCCGCGCATTACCACGAACCCTGGCCAAGATCGCACCACCTACCTAAGTACACGCAGCTCAACGGGTCGCGACTGATCGCTGTTCGGAGCACGTGTGAAGACCGTGCGTTGTGCCGAACGTGGTAGGAGAGACCACGCGAAGCACGCGCGACGTTGGGAAGCAACTGAAACGTCCTCTGAGCAGCGCTCCTCCGAGCCGCTATAGCCCAGGGATCTTACGAATGGGAAATCGTGACTAGTGCCATGCTGCAAAATGATGCCCGATTCCCTCCCTACAGAATTAGCTGTTATGTGATTGGTTACCTCCCCCTCGCTCGGCGCACCACATGGCTACCTAAGGAAAAAAAAGGCTTGCGTCCTTCAGTCGCGAGCAGACGGTGGCACTTCATGAGTGCTTCTGTTTCTTCGAGCTCCCTGCGGCCGAGCTGGCAGACGCGTCTCTCTTGGACGAGTCAGCTGACTTGTAAAGGTTCTCGCCTTCCTTGATGGCTTTAGTGTTAAAGAGGGCAGGGACGCTGAATTCTTTGTTGCTGGACTTGCCCCTGCCCATAATCTCGACAGGCTGCCAGCGAATCGAAAGAGCACAAAGGGACATGTTCGCTGGGTGGCTCTCTGTAGCCACGGGGGCGCACCAGAATGGCACAACGAACGATTTAGTAGTCTCATCTGGTCCACCTAATTTCACTGACGTGGCCGCATACGGCATGACATAACAATACATCTGTTCAGGCAACCCGTCCACGCCACGAAGCTCAACAGCACTAGCGGGCAGCTTTGCAGCGATTCCTACATGCATGCTCAGACCAACTAGGATGAGCTGCCCCTTATCATACGATCTCGTCGCCACTACGGATGGGGGCAAAACTTTCGCCCCAGTCTGAAACATGACGCGAACCTCAGTTTTAGGTACAAACATAGAGAAGGCAGCAGCGAGGGCCTGCTTGGCGTCGGCCTTGATGAGATCCATCACCCAGTCCTTGTGATCCTGAGCGGCGCGCACTCTCACGACGACCTCCCAAAACAACTAGCTCCTCCTACCTCCTCCTCCTCCTCCTCCTCCTCGGCCTCCTCCTCCTCCTCCTCCTCCTCTTCCTGCTGTTCTATCTCGGTGAGGCAAAATTGATCTATCCATCCCAATCCTCGTCCTCCTCATCATTATCTTGCTGCTGCTCCTCCTTCTTTACCGTCTCATCCTTTATGTTCCGTGTCCTTCCTCCTCCCTCCTACTCGTCCTCCTCCTCTTCTTCTTCCTCCTCCTCCTCCTCTTCCTCCTACCTCCTCCTCCTCCTCCTCCTCCTCCTCCTCCTTCTCCTCCTCCTCCTCCTCCTCCTCCTCCTCCTCCCCCTCCTCCTCCTCCTTCTCATCCTCCTCCCTCCTCCTCCATCCCATCATCCTTCCTCCCTCCCCTTCCCGAGCGCAGCAGTCCTTGGCAGACCACGAATTCGGACCGACGTCCACGATGATGGTGGTCTGCTTCGGCATGGCCTGGCGGCGCCCGCCCACCCCTCAGAAACCGGTGTTTTTTTTGGAAAACCTGTTTTTGGAGGTTTCAACCGTTGGGTTTTCTGTAGTAAGAAATCAGGAATCACAGGCAATCTTCGTCTTGCTCGCTCTCTCCTCCTTCATCCTTTCCTCATCTTCGAATTTCTCACCCTGACACCGAATGGCGAAAACGAATTTGGAAACTGATCTCCTCCTCCTCCTCCTCCTCCTGCCCCTCCCTCTTCCCTTTTCCCTCATCCTTCTTCTCCTCCTCCTCCTTCTCCTCGTCCTGGTCCTTCTTCTCCTCATCTTCCTCCTCCCTCCTCCTCCTCCTCCTCCTCCCTCCTCCTCCTCCTCCTCCTCCTCCTCCTCCTCCTCCTCTTCTTTCTCCTCATCATCTCTCCCTCCTTCTTCTCTCTCGTTTGGCTCAAGAGCGGTGGCCTTGTAGCTGTCCACGAGGACGCCAGTAGCCACCTCGATCTTCTTCTCGGTCATCTTCTTGGGCTTCTTGGGGCCAACCGCCGTCAACTGGGCAACACCGTTGACGATAGACACGATCTTAAATCTCTCAGCCGCTCCCGCAGTGGGCTCCACCTCCGAGCCGACCTCGAAACCCATCGCGTTCAGGGTAGCGTCGTCCACGCCCTTGGCCTCGAAGCCGCGCATCGCGAGCTCGACCACGCCCGTGCGCTTGATGTGGTTGGCAGCCTTCACGTCGAAGGGGGGCTCGAGCTTCGCTGAAGCAGGTGCCAAGTCGTATACGTCATTGAGCAGCTGAGAGCCGATCTCGTCCAAGGATTGCCACTCCTTTCGGGATCGCACTTTCTTTTTGAATAAAAACATCACGACGCGAACTTCGAAATCGCCTAACAGCCTGGCGACGTCACTGTCAGTGAGATTGCCAGTGAGCTCGCTGCTAGCCCTGATCTCCCGCAGCCAGTCCTTGGCCTTGCGAAGCATGGCGATGAACTCGAGGACGGTATGCTTGCCCTTGCCCGTCACCGTGGCCATGTCTTGGCCACTCAGCAGGACTGATACGCCGTTCTTGCACATTGACTCGGGAGAAACGAAGCAAGCCTTCAGCATCGCGAACACGATCTCGGGACCTTGCACGAAACGCAGGTCAGCAAGTAGTTTGTAGATCGTCCCAGACACATCCCTCCTCACCTTCAGGGTTTTGGCCCACGCATCTAACTCCGACAAGTAGTTGCCAGACGCACCACCGCTCCAGTTGGCCACGAACGCGCAGATGGGCATGACGTGGCCAGCCATGTGCGGCCTGTCATTCTCGATGGTCTTAGCTATGATATCCCAACCGTATTCGCCAGATACTCGGAAGTTCCTCATCGCTTTCTGGTGCACTTCGAGCATCGTTTGCACCTTTGTCTGCAGACGCTCAGTGCCATGTCCACTGTTCAAGGCTTCTTGAAGCCAGTCGGCTAAAGTTGGCCATTGCTTGTCCACTGAACCGCGGATGACGATCCATTCCAGTCCGTTCTTGAGGGGATCGGCCATCGCAGGGTTCGCGGCCGTGACCTTCGAGGACACCCCGCGCAATCCGAGGCACGACGTTTTCCCATTCACCGCCTCTGGCAGCGGCAATGGGAAAAAGACATAGCACTCGGTTTGAAAGGATGCATCCGCACCTTCTCAGGCGAGAGCCTCCCGTCCTGCGAAAGCTCGGTCAAGTACGTCGAGACCTTTGCGTTCACGGCGTTCAGCATGGCCACCGTGTGGCTGCTCGAGACCGTCGCGAACCTCACGTCAGCCTGGTCGACGGGCGCCAACATGTTGTCGCTGCAGAGGTAGAGCGTCTCGTTGAACTTGAAAATGCTATCGTCGGACGGATCCACTTCGAAGCACACTGCCACGCCGACTTTGGACCAGCTCCATCCTTGGGCGACCACACGGTGAAGTAGGGCATGTACGTCCAGTGGGTCAAGGCCCGTCTTGAAACGGTTGTGCTTGTGCGGGCGCAAGTACTTATTATCGATTCTCTCTTTGCGTGCCAGGTTGTTGTCCAGCAGAAGAGAAATCAAAACATCAGCTTTGCTCCTCAGCTGGTTGAAACCTCCATCATCGTCATGTGTTTTCAGCAACTCGAGAACCTTGCTCTCGACGTCGGCCATGGCCTTTGTCACGGAGGAAGCCATGTATGGCGAGTTGTGATACGTCACACACAAGCGTCACGACGCCCTGGCGCCAAAATGGCTATAGCTACTTTGGGGGGGGGGGGGGGCTTTTGGGTGGTGGGTATGAGGGTCCTCCTCATCTTCTTCCTCCTACTTCTCTTCCTAAGTCTCTTCTTCCCAAAATCGAATTCAACGGAATCGCACATCAAGCGAGAAGTTCTGTGTTGGAAATTCACAACTTTCGATATGAAAACCGTGGCTTCTGAACTTGAAACCTTGGATCTCAAACTTGAAATCCTGGGCCCTGGAACTTGAAATCCACTGATCTGGAACTTGATTTCGGAGGTTGCTAACCTGTTTACGGGGCCTGCGTAACCTGTTTAGCGGGGGGGGCTAAACAGGTTAGCTCGGGGAGGGCTAAACAGGTTAGCTGCACTTAGGCCGAATACGCTAAGTAGGTTTACGAGAGGCGGCACGATTAGCAAGTAGCTTGTGGAGCACCTAAATGGATAGCCCCTACTACAACCAGGTTGAGTATGATATAACCATGGATCACTACATTATAAACGGTCTATAACATACGTTATAAAAGCTTCTAAGAACCTACAACCCGCCCTCCTACTTAGTAAACAGGGCGGGCATTCAAGCAGAGGAGCCCAGAGCGGCCTCCGGCACCGTTTCCGGACAGATCCGGTCCGGATCCGGTGGACGAATCCCAAACCGGCGCCCTCGCTTGAGACATCCTCACAAAACCGGCCCCGGGGGAGGTGCCCAGAGGAGCCCAGAGCGGCCTCCGGCACCGTTTCCGGACAGATCCGGTGGATCCGCTGGATCCGGTGACGAATCCCAAACCGGCGCCCTCGCTTGAGACATCCTCACAAAACCGGCCCCGGGGGAGGTGCCCAGAGGAGCCCAGAGCGGCCTCCGGCACCGTTTCCGGACAGATCCGGTGGATCCGGGATCCGACGACGATCCCAAACCGGCGCCCTCGCTTGAGACATCCTCACAAAACCGGCCCCGGGGGAGGTGCCCAGAGGAGCCCAGAGCGGCCTCCGGCACCGTTTCCGGACAGGATCCGTGGATCCGGTGGATCCGCCGACGAATCCCAAACCGGCCCCCGGGGTGCCCTGGAGCCCCAGAGCGGCCAACCGTTTCCGACAGATCATGAGCCGACGAATCCCAAACCGGCCCTCGCTTGAGACATCCTCACAAAACCGGCCCCGGGGGAGGTGCCCAGAGGAGCCCAGAGCGGCCTCCGGCACCGTTTCCGGACAGATCCGGACAGATCCGGTGGATCCGCGCCCCGGGGGAGGTGCCCAGAGGAGGAATGAGGAGGAGGAGGAGGAGGAAAGGAGGAGGAGGAGGAGGAGGAGGAGGAGGAGGAGGAGGAGAAGATGATGGAGCTGCGGGGTGGAGGAGGACAGACGGAGGCAAGAGAAGGATGGAGGAGGAGGAGGAGGAGGAGGAGGAGGAGGAGGAGGAGGAGGAGGAGGAGGAGGAGGAGGAGGAGAGGAGATGATGGAGCTGTGGGGTGGAGGAGGACAGACGGAGGCAAGAGAGGAGGGCCCTCATCCTCACCCTCGCCAACAAGCGCACGCACCTTCTTCTATATACAGAAACTCCCGATCAACCGCAGAGCGGCCGGCTAGTAATCACCCTCATCATTATCATCATCATCATCATGATCATCAGCAGCAGCATCAATATACCTCCTTACACTCTTCAACCTGCAGGAGATTGGGATAATTTCGGGCTTGACGGCAGGACACTGTTCCTTCCTCGTGGTCCCCAGGGCTCATCCCGCAGAATAGCTAGGACAGGCCAGGAGAATGAGCAAGATGCTGCGGAGGAGCATGTAGGGAGGAGACCAGACATCTGGCGTCGCGTTTTTGTTGGCAACGTGGCTCCTCCTCCTCCTCCTCCTCCTCCTCCTCCTCCTCCTCCTCCTCCTCCTCCTCCTCCTGCTCCTCCTCCTCCTCCTCCTCCTCCTCCTCCTCCTCCTCCTCCTTCTCCTCCCCCCTGAGAGGGCCCCCCCGCGACTGTCTCGCCGCCCCCCCCGTGCCCAGCGAGGGCCCCCAAAGGCAGAGAACGGCCGCAAATGTCCCGCTGGGGTGATTTCGCGTTCAGTTTGAGCTTGTCCCCCACAGAAGAAATATTGAAAAATAGTTTAAAACATAGTCTGGGGACGATGCTTTGACTATTTTTGAAAATGCTTGGAATATGGTTTGGATATTTTTCATTTGTCGTCCAAAATCTGCCTGTAGGGGGACATGCCCGACCGAACTTTCGCGACGCGGAGGTGTCAGGTAAGAGAGAGGGGGGAGGAGACAGGAGGTTAGATCAAAGTCGGGCCTGTCCTTCTACAGGGGGAATCTTCAAAAATAGTGGGGACGAGTTGTTGAGCATTTTCTTAACAGGTTGGAGCATTTGTAAGGTATTGTCTTAATTTTTCGTTCAAAATCCGCCTGTAGCGGGACATGCCTGACCTAAGGTAAGGTAGCAAATCACAGAAGGTTCCGCTCGTCCCAGGTGGATCCCATATCGGCGAACGGCGCCCACTGGTGCTCAATAGCGTTCAAAACTACCCAGTAGCGCCCAGCAGCGCCGAACAGCATTAAAATTGCGCCCAATAGCGACGATGAGCGCCCAACCTCGCCATGCGAGGGAGATGCCTTATGACCGCGTTGCGCGCGATTGTGGACTCTGTTGGGCGCCATGGGGGCGAGCATGAGCTTCCGTGGGTTGGTGTCTACAGGAGGGCGAGAGTGGCACGGCCGACCCCTCTGTCCCGGGCAGGCGCTGGAGGACCGGCTGCTGCTGGAGGTGGGGCTGGTGGCGGTGCTCAGTATCGTTTAACCGATCCCTAGCCCCATCCTCATCCCCACTGCGATCCCCACCATCCCACCAACCCAGTTGGGGACATGCCCCTCGAAATTCTAGACGCTTCGCGTATCCCCACCAGGTCCTCGTTGCTCTCCCGCGCATTCAGGTGTGCGGAGCTCCCTGGGACTCTGCGATTGTGAGGGACTTGCTGTCTTGGGTATACGACGGTTGTTGTCCTTCCGAGCGCCCCCACATGGTTAAGTTAGTCGCCTGGCGCTACGTCACATAGTTGTTCGGTGCACGTCCACTCCCGAGCGACCTCGCGTTCCCGCTGTGTGGCTACCCGTGCACCCCTGCTGCGTCCTGACTAGTCCGCTGGTCCTCTGTACGCAGGCGCATCGTTCAGCAGTGGTTGGGTCTCCTTTGACTGCTCTGGCTTAGGCTTCCCCTTGCGTGGATGCGTTTTCTGATGCTGCGACGTTTCGCTGGCGCTGTCAGAACCTTTCTCCTGCTGGACGACGTCACCAGTTACTGTCTGCCCATACCCGTCAGACTCCCTGGATTGACTTTCTCGCACGGGGACCGTTCCCTACCACGCGGTTGTCTCTTCACGATTGCGGCCTGGGACGTACTGCGCGCCATTTTGGCTGCGCCTGGCTCGCCCGAGGGCTGACCTTTCAGACTCCCTGGGTTGCAGCTTGCACGACCGTCTCAGGTGACTGACCTTTCAGACTCCCTGGGATTGCACGACCGCCTGGCCTCTCAGACGCCTTGGGTTGCCGCTGCTTGCCGCCTGATCCGCGGCCCCGCGCGCGCTCGGGAATTTAGTCGCGGCCGCAGCCCGACCGTGACTGTTCGCCGCCGGCGCTTCCGCCTACGGCTGTAGAAAAAAAAAGAGCATCCCCACCAGGTCCGTAGCCTTGGCTCAAGCCGCTCTGGCTCGAGGTGCCGAGCCGGCTTGCCGGGCCGCGGCCGGGGGCCTGCCCCTGGCCCTCGCCCCCCCCTCCTGCGGGAGCGCGGACGGGGCCTCCCCTCCGCGCTCCCGCCGCGCCTAAGACTGCCCGAGAGGCCTCCAAGATGGCCCAAGACGGCCCAAGAGGCCGCCAAGAGGTCCCCAAGACGGCCGAAGAGGCCTCCAAGAGGGCATCCAGGAGGGCTCGGAGAGGCCGAAAATATTAACCCTTTCAAGGTTTTGAAAGGATGTTGGCATTTGTTCGGGCCGAGACGGCCCGAGACGGCCCAAAAGCCCCGCCCCAAGATCGCCCAAGAGGCTTCCAAGATGGCCCGCAGACGGCCCAGGAGGCCTCCAAGACGCCCTGGATGGTCTCCAAGACGGCCCTGGAGCACCCCAAGAGGGCGTCAGACGGGCCAAGACGGCCCAAGATGGCGCGGCGGCGGCGGCAGCGGCGCGAGGCTGCCTGCCGCGCCGCCGCCGCTACCGCCCCGGCTCGCCTGCGGCTCGCCGGGCGTGCCGCTTGCGGCGGCCCCCCTGGCTTGCTTGCAGCGGCTGGCGCCGCCGGCGCTGCCGCCCCCGCGGCCGCCGGCGACGGCGCCGCCGCCGCGCCGGCCGCGGCCGCGGGCGCGGCGCCGCGCCCGCCGCGGCCGGTGACGCCGCTGCCGCTTGCGCGGCCGCGGCCACGGCGGCCTCTGCGGCCGCCCTGGCTGCCGGCCTGGGCGGCGCTGGAGCCGCTGGCGCCCCTGGCGCCGCGGGCGCCACTGGCGCCGCCGCTGCCGGCGGCGCCGCGGGCGCCGCTGGCGCCGCTGGGGGCTGCCTGCGCCCGCCTGCGCCGGCTCGCCGCTGGCGCCCCCGCTGCCGGGGGCGCTGCTGGCGCCGCGAGCGCCGCGGGCGCCGCGGGCACCGCTGGAACCGCCAGCGCCGCGGGCGCCGCAGGCGCCGCCGACGCCCCCGCAGCTGGCGGCGCCGCGGCTGCTGGAGCGGCTGGAGCTGCTGGCGGCGCGGCCGGTGCCGCCGCGGCCGCGGCCGCCGCTGCTGGGCCCCCCCCCCCTGCGGCCGCCGCTCCCCTTCAGGCGGCCGCGGCGGCCGCCTGCTGCGCCGCCGCCGCCGCCGGCGAGGCCGCGGCCGCCACGGGCCTCTGGGAGGCCGTGGCGGCCCTGGCCCGCGCCGCGGGGCCTCGCCGCCGGGGCGGCCGGCTGCGGCGCCGCGGCCGCGGCGGCCGCCGCCGCGGCCCTCGGCGAGCAGCCGCAGCTGCAGGGCAGCAGCAGCAGCAGCAGCAGCAGCAGGGCTGCAGCAGCCGCAGCAGCCGCAGCAGCAAGGCAGCAGCAGCAGCCGCAGCAGCTGGGCAGCAGCAGCAGCAGCAACAGCCGCAGCAGCAGCAGCAGCAGCAACAGCGGCAGTAGCAACAGCAGCAGCGGCAACAGCACCCCGAAGCTGCAGCAGCAGCGACACCCCCCTCAGGAAGCCGCGGAATATCCCACTCAGAGCAATCAGTCCGTCATTGGTTCTGACGAGTTGTTGTCGGCCGTGCCGTGCATCTCTATGGAATATACAATTCCTTCCCCCTGCAAGGGGTCAGACCGTGAGTGCGGTGCTCCAGCCGCAGGTTCCACCCAGCCCCCAGAGGCCGAGAACGGGGCTCCCGTAGGGAACCAAGAGGCGTCTTTGGACGAGGCATCTGGAGAGAGTCAACTCGCGCCCATGGAAGTGGACTGCGCTGGCCACCCACCAAGGGGGCAGGCAACCAGATCCCCCCCTTGCAGCGATGGGTGATTCACCTCGGAGTCCGCTAGGCGACGACGGAAGAGCGGGCTCCGAGCAGACAGCGCTGTTCCAGAGGCCCGTCCTTCCCTCGTCGATCGGTGACTGCGGCTTTCGGCTGCGCCCCCCCAGCGGCACCAGCAGGGCAGAGGAATGGAGTGGGAAGTCACGGCGGAGACGGCGGAGGCTGCGGAAGTCGCGGAATATCCCCCTTCAGAGCAATCAGTGCGTCAGCAGTCCTCTGGGAGCGCCACGCACCCAGCAGGGAGACCACGGAACAACCATCCAGATGCAGGACAGCGAATCCATCCGCTGGCCCGTCGGGAGAAACCCCTTTGCGCCTATTCGCCCCCCTTCCCTTGTCAGCGAGCTCCTTATGGACGGCGAACCCCCGGGCGCCCTCGCCAGGCGTCCAGGGCACCACCGGCAAAGCAGCTCGCGCCCCGGCTATGGAAGTTGCGCCGCAGAGCTCGCGCGCGCCCGGCACAACCAGTGGCGCCCCGGAGAACGGCGAGATCCACGCGCTGTCCAAAGGGGACGCACCTCGGAGCGACAGCGGGCACAGGCCTGAAGGCGAACGCCAGCGAAAGGGACCCTTCCCCACGCGCCACAAGGCCGCGTCTGCCCTGGCCGCCGGACGCGTTCCGACCCCAGCCCGGCGGCCAACCACGCGGCCTGCATTTCCCCGCAAAATTATGCCAGGCGCGCAGCAGGAGCTGTCGCGAGCAGATCGCGAAACCCCCAGCCAGGACAACAAGGCCGGAACGTTGGAGACTTGCGGCCGGGATGCACGGCGGCGCCAGGGGCCCGACCCGCGTCAACAGCCAGAGCCCAAGGACCCCGACACGGGATAACAGCTGTACAAAACAGGAATCAACAACGTCCAGTGGGACCTCCCTGGGGAGACACCCAGAGAGGCGATGCGACGACTCCAAGTCACACTGGGGCCAATGTTCACTGGCACCTGGCACGCTTTCGCCAAGCGGCAGTCTGTGCCCGGCAGCGAGGGCGCGCTCGACCCGCTTCGGCGCGACCCGCAAACCTGCCACCTCTTCCTGGAATCCTTCCGCAGCCACAAGTGCGACGTACGGGTCCTCAGCGAAGCGCTGGGCCTCGACGTCGACTGGGCTCGGGCGCGGTAGCTGCGCCTGGGCCCGAGCGGCGGAGTGAGCAGTGGTCAACGCGCGGCAAAGGGCCACCCGAACAAACAGGCCCCCAGGAAGCACAGAAAGCAGTGGTGGGCCGTCTCCCCACAGTAGCCTTGCTACCCCCTCGCGGCATCCCTGCGAGTTGCTACCGTGGTATGTGTCTCGACTTCTGCTTCGCTCAGAACTTATACTTATTTATCTTGGCTGTTGTCTACGCGCTGCGTGTGTGGCTACACCGTCGGCCTCAGTTAGGTTCGCCTCTGTCTGCGTGCTGCGCGTGTGGCTATGCCGTGGACAGTTTGGATTTCTACTCTGAGATCCACCTTCTCTGTGGACTACGAGCTGTACACCGTGCTCAGCAGCGCGATTGGGTGTCTCATACATCCCCCCTCTTGGTCCTGACGGGCCATTGTCGGACGTGCCGCGCTTCTCCATCGGAGGAAACACGCTGTGAGGGTGACGAATTGACAGGCCCCTCCGAGCGGGAGATACGCACATCCCGAGTTTGTCGGAAACACGCTGCGAGGGTGACGACTTGACAGGCCCCCCCCCCCCCGGAGCGGTCGCAATACGCAAGCAAAAGAATGCTGGTATTCTTAACGCTTCGCGCATCCCCACCAGTCTCGTCCTTCTGTCCTTCATTCACAAGTCTCTGCGGCTTTTGGCTACGCCCCCCCGCGAAGTGTGTCGTCTCTGTTGAAGTGATTCCGCCTTGGCCCGGGCCATGCGTGGTTGCCCAGAGCGCAGCGCCGGTGCCCAGCGGCATCTGGATGCACCCCCACGTTCATTCACAAGTCTCTGCGGCTCTTGGCTGCGCCCCCCGCGTTGGGGGGAGGACACTGTGATCTGGGTGCGGACAAAGTCGACCCACCCAGCAGGGCATCGCACTGACCTGCGGGCAGGCTTCTGACAACAGTCTGCCCACCTCTGCCACGTACGCACCCGTCCTACGCAGGGACATCGTTACCCCCATGCAGAGTGCGGTGCCGCGGCATGATGTTGGCAGCGATAGATTGCCTGAAGATTCCCGTTTTATTCACAAGTATCTGCGGCTCTTGGCTGCGCCCCCCATCCGGCTCGCCAAGATTGCACCGACCTCTGCGAGTCTGGCAACCGGGCGCACCCCCCGTGCCCAGGGCTGTGGCGGCGCCCCCTCCTCCTCCTCCTCCTCCTCCTCCTCCTCCTCCTCCTCCCGCCCTTCGGTCACAAGTGTCTGCGGCTTTTGGCTGCGCCCCCATGCGAAGTGCGCTATATATGGTCGAGGAAATTGCTTCCGCCCTGGTTCGGGCCATGCGTAGATGCCCAGGGCGCAGCGCCCGTGCCCAGCGGCGCCAGGATGCACCCCCATGGTCATTCACAAGTGTCTGCGGCTCTTTGCTGTGCCCCCTGCTGTGTGAAGGGACCTCGCGACCTGTGACCCGACGGCGTCGGCCACCCCAGCGGGTCAGCACAGCATAGATTGCACCGAGTGGCACAGCCTTCCGCGGCCCATGCTCGCTCGCTCTTCTCGGCGCAGCCACGAGCATGGAGAGGATATTTGCGACGAGGGGCGTGGAGTGATCTTCGGCTTCTACTGCGGCGCTGCGCAGTGTGGCCGCAAGATGTTCCTCTGCGCCGACTGGAAGCACGCGCCGCCAGCACCGACGACGGAGCCGACTGCGACGCCTGACCCGACTCCGACTGCGACGCCAGCGCCGACGACGGAGCCGTTGACGACGCCTGATCCAACTCCGATTGCGACGCCTGCGCCGACGACAGAGCCGACTGCCTGATCTGGCTCCGACGGCGACGCCAGCGCCAGCGACGGAGCCGACGGCGACGCCAAATCCGACTCCGACTGCGACGCCAGCGCCGTCGACGGAGCCGACTGCATCGCCTGATCCGGCTTCGACTGCGACGCCGGCGCCGACGACGGAGCCGACGGCGACGCCCGATCCGACTCCGACATGCTCAGTCTGCGTGTCGCAGGGGCTCGTGTGCGGAGACGACGGCTGCGGTGACCCGTGCGGCCAGTGCTCGTCGCCAGAGCACTGCGCGAGCAGTGTGGCAGGTGTGGTTGGGCGACGAGGGGTGTGGAGTGATCTTCGGCTTCTAATGCGGCGCTGCGCAGTGTGGCCGCGAGATGTTCCCCTGCGTCGACTGGGAGCATGTGCCGCCAGCACCGACGACGGAGCCAACTGCGACGCCTGACCCGACTCCGATTGCGACGCCAGCGCCGACGACGGAGCCGTTGACGACGCCTGATCCGACTCCGACTGCGACGCCAGCGCCGACGACAACGTCCCTGCGGCTTTCGGCTGCTTCCCCCATTCTGTTCGCCGAGGTTGATCCGGCCACCGCGTGGCTGGCGACTGGGCCCGCGCCCAGCGCCTGGGATGTGGTCGCTCCCCCCCCCATCCTCCTCCTCCTCCTCCTCCTCCTCCTCCCCCGCTCTTCATTCGCCAGTTTCTGCCGCTCTCGGTTGCGCCCCCAAGCGATGTGTGTTATGGTTGACGATGTGCTTCCGCCTTGGTCCGGTCCAAGCGTGGATGCCCAGGGCGCTGCGGTTGTGCCCAACGGCGCCAGGCACCCCCCATGTTCATTCACAAATCTCTGCGGCTCTTGGCTGCGCCCCCAGCTCTGTGAAGGGACATCGTGACAGGTGAGCTGACAGTGTCGACCACCGCAGCGGGTCACACACTGGCCTGGAATCCGGCATCCGGCGACGTGCCAGCGGACAGGTGGGTGCTCATCTCGGCGCACCGCATGCCCTGCCTGCGCCAAGACACCACAGTGGTGATCCCCCAGGCGCCGACGACAGAGCCGACTGCCTTATCCGGCTCCGACTGCGACGCCAGCGCCGACGACGGAGCCGACGGCGACGCCTAATCCGACTCCGACTGCGACGCCAGCGCCGTCGACGGAGCCGACTGCGTCGCCTGATCCGGCTTCGACTGCGGCGCCGGCGCCGACGACGGAGCCGACGGCGACGCCCAATCCGACTCCGACATGCTCAGTCCGCGTGTCGCAGGGGCTCGTGTGCGGAGTGGACGGATGCGGTTACTCGCGCGGCCAGTGCCTGTCGCCAGAGCACTGCACGGGCAGCTTGGCAGGTGTGGTTGGGCGCAGCAGTCAGCCATACACTCGGTGTCTCGGTGTTTGGTTTCGTCAAGCGAGCGACCCTGCGTTGAGTGGTTCAGCCTTCTGCAGTTCGTGGTCGCTCTCTTCTGAACAGCCCTAGTCAGTACTTTGCATCGTTGTGCCCCCGAACTGCGAGTCGGATACGATGCGCATGCACTGGCTACCGGCTGGAGGTGGCTCAGCCTCGTGAGCGCACACCAGTGGTCTTTCTCTACCGGATGGCGCTCTGACGCGGTCTAGCCAAACCTCTGCAAGTGACGGGCCTGGCAATGGCGTGTTCCTGCGCGAGTGGTTCATCCTTCGGCAGGTCATGGGCGTTCCCCCAGCTGGCCCATCTTGCAGGTGCCTCGGTCAGCGCTTGCAGCTTCGTGCCCCCGATCCTCCAGTGTCGGATAAGTTGCGTACGCACTGGCCACAGGCTGACGCAGGCGGCTGTCACGTCAGGTTCGCTGACTGGGTATCGGTCGCTCTCACGTCTAAGAGCGGCAGACTTGACGTCTGCGACAGTGAGTCACCGCGAGTGAGGCTCCCCTCTGTGCCCTTCCCCTTTTCCTGCCCCGGGTGCCCGTCTGGCGTCCACTGCGTCTCCTGTTCCCTCTTGCCTCACCTTCAGTGTGCGATGGCCAGAGTTTGGTCTCGTCTTGGCCACCCCGTGCCGTTGCTGTGCGGCGTGCTCCGCGCCTTTTCGTGCTGCATGGTTCGGCTGGAGCTTGGCGCCGCGAGGGCGACTGCTCTTCTCCGTCCGCCGCCGGTACCGCGCTTGCGTCCCCATCCGCTGGGCCGCCTGTGTCGGCCCCCAATGAGGGTCACTTTGTCCTTGGCATGTGCGCTCGCTACAGCGGCCTGCGTGCCTCTGCAGCCAATTATCTCGCTCTGTGGCCCAGACGTCGTTCCCGCTCGCTGGATCTGTCCTTCGAGCCGCCGAACAAAAAAAGCATCCCCACCAGGTTCCGTAGCCTTTGGCCCAAGCCGTCTCGGCTCGAGCCCGCCCTTGCTCAGGTGCGGCGCTCGGGCCCGGGTGATGGGGCTCGGCGGCGGGGCGCGGGCGCCGCGGGCGCCGCCGGCGCCGCTGGCGCAGCTGGAGCTGCGGCCGCCCCTGGCGGCCGCCCCCCCGGGCTCCACCGCGCAGCGGGCGCCGCGGGCGCCGCGGGCGCCGCGGGCGCCGCGGCGCCGCTGGCGCCGCTGGCGCAGCGCGCTGGCGCCGCTGGCGCCGCGGGCGCCGCGGGCGCCGCGGGCGCGCGGGCGCGGCGCCGCGGCGGGCGCCGCCGGCGCCGCTGGCGCCGCGGGCCGTCGCGGGCGCCGCGGGCCGCGGGCGCCGCGGGCGCCGCCGGCGCCGCTGGCGCCGCGGGCGCAGCGGGCCGCTGCCGCCGCTGCCGCCGCCTCCGCTGCCGCCGCCGCCGGCCCCCCTTCGGCGGCGGCGGCGGCCGGCGGCGCCGCGGCCGGCGTCGCGGCCGTCCTCGCGGCGGCCGGCGGCGCCCGGACAGCCCCACTGCCAGCCCCGCGGCCGGCCCCGCGGCCAGCCCCACGGCCAGCCCCGCGGCCTGCCCCGCGCACCCCGCCGGTGGCGGCGGCGGGGGGCGCGGCAGCTGGCGCCGCCGCCGCCACCCCCGCGGCTGCTGCCTGCGCTTCGGCCGCCGCCGCTGCCGCCGCCGCTGCCGCCTTCGCTGCCGCCGCCGCTGGCTCCCCCCCGGCGGCGGCGGCGGCCGGCGGCGCCGCGGCCGGCGTCGCGGCTGCCTTCGCGGCGGCGGCCGGCGGCGCCGCGGACAGCCCCGCCGCCAGCCCCGCGGCCAGCCCCGCGGCCAGCCCCACGGCCAGCCCCACGGCCAGCAGCAGCCGCAGCAGCAGGGCAGCAGCAGCAGCAGCAACCGCCGCAGCAACAGCAGCTGCAGCAGAACCCAGCAGCTGCAGCAGCCGCAGCAGCAACCGCAGCAGCGGCAGCAACAGCGGCAGCACCCCCCACCACAGCCACAGCAGCAGCTACAGGTGCTGCAGCAACAGCACCCCGCCGCTGCCACAGCAACAACACCCCCTATGGGAGCCAGCAGAACCCAAGAGAAGACTCAGAGGTACCCTTGCTCCCTCAGCAGCAGCAGCAGGGCAGATTGCTGCCCCGCCTCGTGGCATCGCACGCGCAGGGATCAGGTGCCCCCCCCATCGTGCACGTTTCGTTTACACGGCGCTCTCTGTCACCAATTGCAGCGCTGAGAGCAGAGGCGGAGGCGCTTTCCATCACAGATGGGGCTGTCGCGGACACCCTTTCCAACAATCGTGTTCTGCGGCGGTTAGCTGCCCCCCCCCCCCCCCCCCCCCGCGTCAACGAAAGGTCGGTGTATCACAGATGGGGCTCTCGCAGACTCACGTTCCATCAATCGTGTCATCTGCGGCGGTTAGCTGCACCCCCGTGTCAACGAATGGCCGATGTATCATAGATGGGGCTCTCGCTGACGCACTTCCCACCAAATCGTGTTACGCGGCGGTTTGCTGCACCCCCCGTCATACCGTCGATCAGCTTCCCCACCACTCTCAGCGGCAAGTGCGCCCACTGTCATCAATTGCAGCGCTGAGAGCAGAGGCGGAGGTACTTTCCAATCCTGGATGGGGCTCTCGCAGACACACTTTCCATCGCGTGTTCTGCGACGGTTAGCTGCACCCCCCGTGTCAACGAAAGGCCGATGCATCATAGACGGGGCCCTCGCAGACACACTTGCGGCGGACCGGGTGGGAACGGAAGGGGCAGTTTGCAGCTCCAGCTATGTTGCGCAAGGCTGCTGCGCATGTGCCCCCTATGTGGCGCGCCCGACGCTGGCGCGCTCCAGCTCGGGCTGCAACGCCGCTGTCCTGCCCCCCCTCATCTTTCTACGTGTCTTCTGCGGCAGTTAGCTGCGCCCCCCCACACGTGTAGACGCTCTCGGCGCGCAGCTGCTATCAAGTTACGCGCATATTGCGGCGGTTTGCTGCGCCCCCCCTCTCCACGGCAAGGCGCGCTCTGAGGGCCGCAGGCCGGCCACGGTGTGGGGCGGCGCCGCCTGCGTGACCTGGTGGGCGTCCTCCTCTGCGCCCCCGGGGCTCGCCCGCGGCGGCTGCAGTGGCCAGAGCGGGCGGCCAGGAGAGCAGGCTGCTCGGAGGATCTGGTGCAACTTCAGCTGCGTTGCGTAATGCTGCGGCACGTGGCCGCCCTAGTGGCGCGTCCGTCGCTGGCGCGCTCCAGCCCGGGTTAGCTGCGCCCCCCCCGCGCGCGTATACTCTCTCGGCGTGCAGCTGCCATCCAGATACGCATCTCTTGCGGCGGTTAGCTGCAACCCCCTTCTCCACACCAGGTCGCACTCTGCGGGCTGCAGGGGCCCTCTCACAGCCGGTCGACACTGTGACTTCGGAAGGGCGGCGGTGTCCACCGAGGTGAGGGTGACTGGGACGGGTTGCCTTGCCAGAGGGATGCCTCGCCCGCGTTTCTCGGCGCACCTTCTTTTTTTCCTGGTGCCGACTCGTCCGTCGGCCGCCGCCTGCCCCAACAGCTCTGAAGTGGCGTTCGTTGGCTGCGCGCTGAGTGGTCTAGCCTTCAGCGCCGACGGCCCCTGGTCTCCACCGCCAGCAGCCGGCCCCGCGGGCTGGTGCCAGTTGTTTGTCTGGAGTGATGCTCGGAGCTTGGCGCCGCAAGGGCGACGTTCCGTAGCACTTGCGCCACTGTGCGCTCGTTCTTCTGGGCCGGGCGGCGCCTAGGTGCGTCACTGCGAATGTGGGGCATTTTGCTCAGTGCACGTGCACCGCACCTCTTGTGCGCAATTAGCCTGCGCCGCCGTCCCGGACACGCTCGTTGCCGCCGGGCCGTAGTCGCGCGGCCGCCGACCAAAAAAAGTACCCCCGCCAGGTCCGCAGCCTGGCTCAGGCCGCTCTGGGTCAAGCCGCTTGCCGCCAGGAGGCCATCCCCCCCTTTCCTTTTCTCGCTTCTGCTCCGCTTTTCTCTGCCCGCGCCCCCTGTCGCGATGGCTCGCTCCTGGCGCGGCGACTGGGCTGCCGGGCTGGCGCGGCGCGGGTAGCCACACAGCCTTGGCCCGCGGTGGGCTGTTGCGCAGGTGAGTTTGCGCCGCGGGCCATCGCCGCAGGCCCACGAGGCCGCCGGCGAGGAGGCGCGGCCGCGACGGCAATACAGACGAGAGTCGCGGCAGCACAGCGACTGGCAGCCAGCGCCCTGGCAGGAGACGGTCTCGGCCCGCCGCCGCCGGCAGCGGACAGCGGCCAAGCTTCGCCGGGCCGCGGCTGCCCCGGCGCACGCCGCCGCCCCTGAGGCCCGACCCGGGGAGCAGCAGCAGCAGCAGCAGCGGCAGCAGGAGCAGCAGCAGCAGCAGCAGCAGCCAACCACCCATGCCTCGGCTCTCGGCGCGGGTGGCCACGCCTACGACGGCCTCGGCCGCGCCGCCGCGGCGGCCGCGGCCGGCCATGGCACTTTAAGGGTAGCTCTTTGGGAGATGTTATATAGGATCGGGAGTATAGCTCGCGCGCCGTTGTTTTCGGCTCAAGGCACGCGCGCCCTATTTGCCCGGACACTGCTGGTGTTCGCTATGTGCTGGAAAGATCATTACATCGATCTTATCCTATCTTATCCGTCCACTCCCCATACTGAACTACCCCAGCATGGCATTGGACGCTATCTGCCATCCGCTTCCCATGGAATCGGATGCTATTCGACTTACCATAGTCACTTCAGACTTGGTAGCGGAGCTGGCCGCACTCTCGCGTGGTCAGCTCTTGCTCTTCTTATCCTCGCGCTATCCGGCGCGATCTTCGTGACCAACTACCACCCTGCGCCACCATTCCAACTACTTTTACGAGGATCAATTCAAGAGCAAGAAGCAACACGAGAGGTACGACGTCTAAACAACAACCATGGTACCATATACGCTTCATCACTACGCTACTACCAACCGCTCGGCAACGAGCCAAAAGCGCAGCACTTGAAGCAAAGGCGGGGAGACCCGCAAGACAAAGCGCCTCGAAGTCTCAACAAGGCGCTACCCCAGCGCGGCAACGCGCCTGATAACCACCCATATCTTCACAGCCTTGGGTTGGTTATTTTCGCCATCGCATGGTTTGCGCTGGGGGCAACAATCGGACACATGCGTCGAGGAGACAACAGCACCGATGGGCAAACACATGGCCCATACTGGGGCCCTCAAGGCAACGTACCTTTCCGCGAGTACGTTTATGAGGTCAACGCGTGGCTCAACGTCACAAGCGGACGTATGACGCCACAGGCCCAAGCAGCCGCCATACAACGCGGCCTGGGCGGCCTAGCGAGGACACTCGCCATGAGGGTGCCACCTGACATTATAAACTACGGTGCGGACATCGACGGTGTCCACACCGACCCAGTAACCTACATCATGTTCCTCTTAAGCATGAAGTTCGAACGCCTGGAAGATGAGCGCCAGCTCACTTCAGGCACACAGCTCATCGACTTTCATGTGCCTCACGGAGAAAAAATCAATGTAACTCTCACTCGATTTGAGATGGCCCGTCTTGAGGCACAGTCGGTGGGGCTTGACCTTCCCAACTTCCAACTGCTCACTACTATCCTATTCCGCGCCCTAGGCGTCGGCAACCAGAGAGCCATGCAACTCGTGCAACCACTTAACCACCAAATGACCCGAACACAACAACAATATGATTAGTTGTGTGAGAGGATGCGTTCGATAGGCCATTTGTCAGAACGGTCTCCTGGCAACATAGGATCAGTGTTTGGGAGGGGAAGGGGAACTGGTAGTGGAAATTGTTATACTACCTTAACCACCGAAGCTCAGCCTGGCAACGGGCCCGCAAGCATATGGGCCGACGATCCTGGAGAGTCTACTGCTCTACTCACAGGGGATCGATCACAACCAAGCTGGGCAACCAGCCCTCCTCCTAGAGACCCTCAACCACACCGCTCCCTATGGGGGGAAGCGAATCCCCTAAACGACGGTGTATCCACCTACCCAGGAAATGACGATTTCGACTCTGGCACCGACACCGACACCATATCATCAGATGGTATTGAACCCTTAGACTGGTCAGATATCATGCAAATGGAAGGTGACAGTCAACGTGCCGAACACCTATTCTGGTTTTTACAACAGGCAAAGCGGAGGTGGAGGAGGTTCACCCGAAAGCAAGTGCGTCGTGTTAGGAGGAGGATACGGAGGAGCTTCAAAGGAAAAGGTAAAGGAAAACGGGGTCGCCGTAGGTTGAATGGGCGAGGCATCTCGGCTTTCCTCCAGAAGCTCTCAGATGATCTATATGATGAGATATTGCTCGGGGGGAAAGGTCGTGGTAAAGGCCGTAGAGATACCTCCGGCAAAGGTAAAGGTAGGCGGGGAAACCCGCGAGGTAGAGACGGCCAGATCCTAAAGTGCCATGAGTGTGATAGTACCGATCATATTGTAAAAGACTGTCCAGCGAAGGGAAATGGACGGCAGATCGATCGAAGTCCATTTCGGCTCAAGTGAACCAGTTATTGAATATCTGAGCCTCCAAGATTTCGAGGCCATGGAACCGATATTTTTCACTTGGGCCAGCAGCGTGGACAACTTGGATGAGCTCGAGGCGTACGGCCACGGACTGTACGCGTACTACCTCGAGTACCTCCGCCGATCTGTTCTCGGAAATATCGAGCTTACTCCTGTGGAGAATGGTACGCTGGGAAACCAGCCCTTATCCTTCTTCGACTGGATGTTCGGTAACCCAGGCAACATCATGGCCTACGAGAGCAGTGACGAGGATGTCACTGTTGAGGCCTCGCCTTCGGAGGTTGACTACAACCTTCGACATCAACCCGACCTTATGCCTGGAAACAGGCCCACTCCAGTATATCCTCCAAATTATGCCGATCTGATGGAATTAGAATCTCAAGCATTCACTACGGGCGTGCCAGGGAACCCATACGTACCACCTGGCTCGCTCGCTCCAGGCGAGTACGGACCGCACGCGATACTGCAGACCCTCATGCAGATGCACGCTGTATTGGTCGTAGCATATCCCGAGAGTCAAGAGAGTGTCGAAAGTGGCCACATGATGCTACAAGACACCGATGCCTGTGACGACTCGGAGTTAGTGCTGGCGGCTCTCACTCTTATTGATAGCGTGCACCCCGAGGACGTGCAGCGACATGTGTGGTACTCCAGAGGGAGATGGCGCCAAGCCCTTGAAAGGGCCATCTCCATGCGCGGTCAGGCTCTCCCTCCGCCGGGATGGGGTCTCCAGGCGGCGGGGCTACAGCCTAACCACACGGCCATGCGAAATATTATCGGGCAGCCTACGCTCGGTAACGAGCCTGAGCCGACTACCGCACCGCCGATTCCGGGACAGCCAAGCGATGCTCAGACGCTTGTACAGCAGGGAAACCTGCCCGTCCCGGCTGAACCGACGACCGTCGTCATCGGCAACCCTATGTCAGAAGATGAAGAGGGTGATGGATGTGGGATGTGCGAGGACGAGACCACCATCCTCATGATGGAAGCCAATGGTGAAGACGAGGAGGTGGATTTCAGCCCCGACCGTCCAGACACACCACCACCTGCACAAGAACCAATTGTGCCAGACTCCAGTCAGCAGGGAGACCTGCCTGTCCAAGATGCGCCGCCTGCGGCCCCGCAGGAGCCCCCGCCGGCTCCTGTTCAGGCTGCGTCGGCGGCTTCATCTGATGAGCACGCCAGGAGGTCTCGCTCTCATCCACGCCTTAGGGAAGAACCTCACCCGCAAGCACGGCTTTCCCGCGAATGGAGGCAAGCAGGCCCAACAGAGCACGCCGCTCGGCGGGGGGGTCAACTGCTCGCCTACAATGGCCCTAGGCGTCAAACGGGTGAGCACTCTGCCTTTGGTAAAGGCAACCCAGCTTACAGGGATGCCCAAGGCAGGTCCATACGGGGTGGCTACCAGTTCGCGACGAATATTCGTCGTCATGATATAGAGGTAGTACGGACGCAGCTGCGACATGTCATTGCGGCACGCAAGCTATACAGGCCCAACGCAGTCTGTGGGCCGTGCTCAGAGCCACTCCAGGAGCACAGGCCTGGGTGTCCTGTAGGGCCCAACGAGGGCTTGAGCCCGAATGGAGGCCGCACTCCTGCCAAGGAGGGTCATCCACCGTTGGTTCCGATGACACAAGCAGAGATCGACGAGATCAACCGTCGTCTCGGAACAACGGCTCATAGGAGCCCGATGGCCGAGGAGGTCCAGCCTCCGAAGGGACTTGTGCCTATGACCCAGGAAGAGAAGGATGCGCTCAATCGCCTCCCTGGAATGCGGGGAAGCCCGCCTGGCGTCTCCAGTCAGGCCCACAACAGCCAGAAATGATGGATGACGATGAGCAGCGGGCACGGCGAGCCGCAGCAGATACGGAGCGCAAACGAATAGCAGACGAACGCACCCGCGAGGCAACTCGCCAAATGCTGCTGGAGTCCCAAAAGATCTATATGAAGGGGGCAAGGAAGCCCCCGCTCCAACCGAAGGCCAAGAGCGAAACACCTGCACCCAGGACGCCTTCGGGGGAGAAACAGAAAACGTCGGCCCGCTCAGAGGAACTCGGGTTAGATGTGCAGATGGAGATTCCTCGCTCTGAAACGCCGAGGTCACCGACTAGGGCAACTCCGGCACAGAGACCCGACCCGAGACAACAACCTGAGGACTCCGTGGAGATTCGTAGACGACCGCCTAGTCGTAGCGGCTCTATCGCCGGCAAGGCCAAGGCTTTCGAGCGTACAGGGTTTACCCCTATGCCGGCGTCGCCTGTGGCGGCACGCTCCAAGAGGTCTGAGGAAGGTGCTCTATCTAGGGGTACCTGGGTGCTTAAGATCAAGGGCAGCGCCAGCCGAGAAACGCTGCGGGGAAAGCCGCCAGGCGCTGCAGCTGCAGCATCCTCCTCCTCAGGAGCCGCAGCCTCTTCGGTGACAGAGGCTCCTTTGCGGGGAAACCCGCCCGAGGACAAGCTGCACCACCCAGGGGGCACTTCCTTTACTAGCGGGAGTCAGGCTTTGATCAATGATCGACGTGCCCTGCGGAATCTTCCACCGATGCGCTCGGTGGATGAAGCATTCATGGAGAGCTGCAGGCAGAAAGGTATTGTCCCGAGACATAACCATACACTCAAGCAGCTGAGTAAATGCCTCAACAGGATCTGCAGACACGCACCTGACAAACCACACAATGCCGCGTGGAGCCTTGAGACATTCGATGATCATGATGGATGGGTCAATCTCGACGAGCTCGTGCGTGAGTTTCCGTGGCACAACGGACGTACGAGACAGGGCGGGTATAACCCTAGGATGGATGAGGCCAAGATCATCGCCGAGACCTTCTACGGCAGAACGCTTGACCAGACGGCTGCCATCATGATGGCGATCGTTCACGTCCGCGAGCCGGACGGTGAGGAGAAGCAGCGTCTCCAGTTTAAGGTCTTGGTACGGGATTCTGGCAAACCCGACATATTCATCCGTGCCTCGCAAGGGCACTCGTGGACGCTCAAGGCCCCTTGGTCGTTGTACAAGTACATTGTACTACACGACAACCCTGCCGGGAGACCGGCCCCATACCCCGAGGTTGCCATGCATGGCACGCGATGGGCAGCCTTTGAGGGCATCATGTGGCATGGCCTCTCTTGTCGTCAAGAACACAACACCAAGAAGAGAGGGACAGGCCGATCACGCATCCATTTTGTTCCGACGCTTCGTCGTCGCGGCGTGCATAGTGGATGGGGCCCCGATTCCGAGATCGTTATCTTTGTGGACTGGTATCAAGCCCTGAAGGACGGAATCGAATTTTGCTGGTCCGACAATGGGGTTCTCCTATCTGAAGGAAAAGACGGCATCATTGAGCCGTATTATATTTCACACGTGGAAGAACTCTCCACGGGTAAACAATGGCGTAATCCAGAATATCTGGGCAATCGCCTTGCACGCGTTTCCACCGCCATAATGACAGCCCCGAACAGGTGGACCAATGTGGGCAGTGCTAGTGTCAAGCACAAATGGACTCTTGACCGAGAGGTTAATGATCCTCATACGGTTCATGGTCACAGAGAAGTTGGGGACCATTACAGCCCAACAGTGCTGGGAAACCAGCCCGAAATCCATCATATCCTCATGATCAACGAGAGTGAGGCAGGAAGCGCGGCTCCAAGCCGTGCTCCAAGCCAAGGGCCCAGTGCCATATCTTGGCAGGTCCTTAGCACCTCAGATCTGGATCAGATCGCGGCCGCTCTAAATCCTGAGCAGGTGGAACAGCTGGCGGACAGACTGTACCAGCAAGACCCCTGGGCCGCTGGCCAGGGAGCCATGTCCGCCACGGTGACGCGTAACCGTCAGGCCATGCAGGGAAACCTGCCAGTTAATGGACTCAGAAATGATATGCCCGAACCGCAGGGAGACCCGCAGATGTTTGGCCGCATCTTCGGAGAGCCTGCTCGATTCGAGCAGATGCCAGGGAGCCCCTGGCATAGCATGCACACACCGAGGGGCATGACCCCAGTGGCGACGCCACCAGCGCAGTCTCCGTTTGGGACTCCTGGTCGATCTGCCGCGAATGGCACTCTCATGGAGCGGATCGCTGCGGCCAGAGCTGAGCATGGTACAGCTCTTTTGAACATGATGCCACCTGGCACGCCAACGAGTTTGCAGGGAAACCTGCACGGCACTCCAATACACCACCGACCTTTTGCTGGCCAAACTACTGTTGCTGGAGTGCCTGATGACTACCGCGCAAGGGTGGCAGCTGCGGTGCAACAGGTGCAGAGTCACAACCTGCCTCACCCGAGTGGTCAGAGGTGGAGGCCAGCCTGGTCCTGGGAGCCAGAGGGTCCGAACCCACGTGGCCCTGCTCGGCAACGAGCCTTCATCCCTGCCTTCAATGCTCATCCGAGCATGGCTCAAGGCCAGAGGCCAGCGCCAGCACCAGTGGATCCGCCACTGTACCCAGATGGGTCTAGAGTCTCGAACAGATTTGTTCGCGAAATGGCGGATCAGTTTCATAGCCTCACGAACGTGCGCTGCAGTGATCAGTCCATGTACCCGCACATGGCTTTCATGCCTGCAGCGACAACGCCAGAAGTGGCCGTCCAGCCTACTGCCCATTCAATATCATCAGGCAGTAGAGGAGTACCAGACTACATCAGACAGACGCACCACACTCAACAGGCGTGCTTCAGGCGCAGGCAGGCAGTACAGAGCGCACGTGACCAAGCACGTGCATCCGCACTTGAGGTCGTGAGGAACAGAGGCTCACCCATGCGAGGAAACTCGCCCGCCGTGTCGCCCGCAGCCTCCACAACGGCAGCTCCTCCAGCAGTGGTTGCCGTAGCACCGGAGGCATTGGCTCCCGCAGGAGACCCTCCAGCTGCTTTCCTGGGCTCCGAGTCAGTCCTGGAGCGGCAGCGGCGGGTGTACCCTAGGGCGGCAGATGTGGACATCTATACTGGGATGGAAGACGCCTGCGCGGTATGCCTCGAGGAGTTTCAGCCGAGGGAGAGTATCTACCGCTTGAGGTGCAACCACCTGTTCCACGAGGAGCGCTGGAACTCGAATGTGGTGGGCCATGTTGCGAATCAGCGGGAACGATATCCACAGCAACCAGTATGTGCTATCTGCCGAGCGCCAGGCATTATAGCGTCATCGTTTCCATGGACTTGCTCCTACACTCAGGCTCCCGAACAGGCAGCAAGGGAGCTGCGGGAGTTGAGGAGCATGGTGGAGGAGATGACAGCCAGCATGCTGGACAGGCAGACAGCACTGCCCCAGCAGCGGGGAAACCCGCCGGAGGAGGTGAGGTCGCCGATGGAGACGGGATATTTCGACCAGCTTATCCCGATGACGGCGCCTCAGCAGGGAAACCTGCCTAACACTCCACCTGTGCCGATCCTTCCGACTCATTACGAGCCAGGAGTCGGGCAGGTCGCTCCTCCGATGTCTCCCCAGAGTGGGGGTGGGGCCGAGCTGCCACTGGACCCTGAACAGCTGCGAGAACTGCGTGTCCGCCACTTCCAGACCCAGATGGATAATGCACACACCGCGTTCATGTTGGACGCCAATAATCCTGAGACTGAGAGTGCTTCGCTTGATCTCTCAGACTCTTCAGTGGCGACAGCGGCAACACCAGTCAGGGCCGTCGAGCTCTCAGCAACGAACAATGAGTTCGACGAGTGGTTGCAGTATAGGGACCACCTCGCGAATGAGGGATTACAGGACATCGCCCTTCATTTGTACTTGACGCTGACGCGGCGTACTACCCGCGAACAGTACACGAACCTACGTGATGAGTATGCCAACTGGCGGGAGGAACAGGGCGCTCACGCCCAGAACGTGTCGTACTTCCAGTACATCGACCTGGCACGCATGGCCGCAGGGAGGCCAGGTGCCAGCACGATGCGGGGAAACCCGCCAAGGAGCGCGACCGAACTGCGGGGAAACCCGCCCGACAGCGCAGCCGGCACTTCAGAGACAGTGCATATCAAGCAGCCTAGTAAGACCTTTCTTGAGGATGGCGGAAATTCAATCCTCATAGACGTGGGCTCGAAGATTAACATAATGGGAGAAAACACGAGCCGCAAGTTCGTCCAGGCCGCTGAGGCACATAATCGCCCTTGTACGTTCGAACCTCGTTCCCGTTTAAACATCAACGGGGTGGGCGAGGGGTCGGCCCCAGCTGATACCGTGGGCACCTTCAGCATTCCCTGCGAGTACCAGGGTTCGACCCAGCTCGACTCGTACAAGACGAATATTGTGTCAGGCTGTGGCAAGGACCTGCGAGCTATCCTGGGCCTCGACAGTATGCAGGACAAGCGCACTATCATTGTGCTCGAACGAGGCCAGGAGAAGCTGATATTCCCTGGGAAGGGACAGGTCAAGATGGAACTCCCCGAGGGCACCAAGATCATGCCAACAACGAAGCTGCCATCAGGGCATCTGTCAATCAGGCGTGATCGATTCGGAGCCGCGGGGCAACCCGCCTTGCGCACAAGTACCACATCGTTCCAGACGGTTCTGACAGGCGAGCCGACCCCTGCGCAAGAGCGCCAACAATTGCAGGGAAACTTGGAAAGAGCGCCAGTGGATCACCTGGAAGACACAAAAGGGGGGGTGTGCTCCAGGGAACCCCCCCCCCCCCCCCCCCCCCCCCCTCCCCCCCTTAAGGGGGGGGGGGGGGGTCCGAGAACCCCCCCCCCTCCTCCCCCCCTTTAAGGAGGGGGGGGGGGTTCGAACCCCTCCCCCCTCCCCCCCTTTGAAAGGGGGAGGGGGGGGGGGGTCGGAACCCCCCCCCCCCCCCCCCCCCCCCTTGAAGGGGGGGGGGGGGTCGGACCCCCCGCCCCCCCTCCCCCCCTTTCCGCAGGGGTCCGGTGCGAGCGAGCCGAGCGCGTGGACTGTTGGACGTAGGGGCCGTCGGGGGCAGGACTTTGAAAGCTTTGCGGGTGTGCGGGCGGGCCCCGCGCGCGAGGCGAGCGAGGTTTAGGGTTTAGGGTTAGGGTTAGGGGTTAGGGCTTAGGGTTTAGGGTTTAGGGTTTAGGGTTTAGGGTTTAGGGTTTAGGGTTTAGGGTTTAGGGTTTAGGGTTTAGGGCCTCGCTGGGCGGAAGCAGCTCGACCCCCCCTCCTTCAAGAGGTTGGGGGGGTCGGCTGCTATTCGTTCCCGTTCCCACCCCCCACCCAAAAGTACCCCTTTAGGGTTTAGGGTTCTTCTACCCCCCTCTCTCCCCCCTTCTCATGGGGGGAAGGTCTTTCTGGCGGATCATCTTCGGGCGTCAACCAGCTGTCAATCTACCCCCCTTCGCCCCCCTTCGCATGGGGGGACTAACTTTCTCTCTCTCTCTCTCTCTCTCTCTCTCTCTCTTTCTCTCTCTCTCTCTCTCTCTCTCTCTCTCTCTCTCTCTCTCTCTCTCTCTCTCTCTCTCTCTCTCTCTCTCTCTCTCTCTCTCTCTTTCTTTCTCTCGGAGCCGCATCTTGGCTGGAGCTCACACATGGCGCCCTCGAAGATTTGGCGGGTGGGGGAGCGCGAGGGGGCGGGTCTGGCGCCCCCTCGCATTTCATTGTGCGCTACGGACTTCTCTGGTGCCCTTCGCCGAACTGAATGGGTAGCAGCGCCTGGGAGCGCTTGGGAGCTCCTTGGAGCGCTTGGGAACGCCTGGGAACGCTTGGGAGCGCTTGCGAGCGTTTGGAAACGCTTGGGAGCGCCTGGGAGCGCCTGGGAGCGCCTGGGAGCGCCTGGGAGCGCTTGGGAGCGCCTAGGAGCGCCTAGGAACGCGTGGGAGCGCTTGGGAGCGCTTGGCAGCGCCTGGCAGCGCTTAGCAGCGCTTGGAAACGCCTGGGAGCGCTTGGGGGCGCTTGGGAGCGCTTGGGAGCGCCTGGGAGCGGCTAGCGCTTGGGCGCGCTTGGGGGCGCCTTGGAAGCGCTTGGGAGCGCTTGGGGCCGCGTGGGAGCGCTTGGGAGCGTTTGGGAGCGCCTGGAAGCGCTTGGGAGCGCTTGGGAACGCCTGGGAGCACCGGAAACGCGTCGCCAGGGCCGCCGGAGCGAGCGCTTGGGAGCGCTTGGCAGCGCCTGGGAGCGCCTGGGAGCGCTTGGGAAGCGCTTGGGAACGCCGCGCTTGGGAGCGCCCCCCCCCCGGGCGCCAGGGAGCGCCCCGGAGCGCTTGGGAGCGCCTGGGAACGCCTGGGGCGCTCGCTGGGGCGCCAGGAGGCCCCGGAGCGCTTGGGAGCGCCTGGGAACGCCTGGGGCGCCGGCGCGGAGGGGGAGCGCGAGGGGGCGGGCTTGGCGCCCCCTCGCAACTGCCAAGTGCTCCCAAGCGCTCGCAAGCGTGGGAGCGCTTCGGAGCGCTTGGCAGCGCTTGGGAGCCCCTGGGAACGCTGAGGAGCGCTTGGGAGCGCTTGAGAACGCTAGGGTGCGCTTGGGATCGCTTGGGAGCGCCTGGGGGCGCGTGGGAACGCCTGGGAGCGCCTGGGAGCGCTTGCGAACGCTTTGCAGCGCCGAGGAGCGCTTGGGAACTCTTGGGAGCGCCTGGGAGCGCATGGCAGCGCCTGACAGCGCCTGGGAACGCTTAGGAGCGCTTGGGAGCGCCTCCTGGGTGCGCTTGGGAGCGCTTGGGAACGCCTGGGAGCGCTTGGCAGCGCTTGGGAGCGCATGGGAACGCTTGGGATCGCTTGGCAGCGCTTGGGAGCGCCCGGGAGCGCCTGGAAGCGCTTGGGAGCATTCGGGAGCGCCTGGGAGCGCCCGGGAGCGCCTGGGAGCGCTTGGGAGCGCTTGGGAGCGCTTGGGGGCGCAAGGGAGCGCTTGGGACTGCTTGGGAGCGCCTGGGAGCGCTTGGGAGCGCTCATGGGAGCACCTGGGGGCGCGTGAAAGCAGTCGGCAGCGCTTAGTGCGCTTGGGAGCGCTTGGAAGCGCTTGGGAACGCCTGGGAACGCTTGGGAGCGCGTGGGAGCGCTTGGGAGCGCTTGGGAGCGCCCGGGAGCGCTTGGGAGCGCCTGCGGGCGCTTGGGAGCGCCAGGGAGCGCCTGGGAGCGCCTGGGCGCGCCCCGGCGCGCTTGGGAGCGTTTGTGAGCGCCTAGCGCTTGGCGCTTGGGAGGGCTTATTTCTCGGAGCCGCATCTTGCTCGCAGGGTGATCTCTTGATTTGCATTTCGAATTCCCGAGCAGGGCCTGGGCGGCCCCTGGCAGCGCTTGGGAGCGCTTGGGACCGCTTGGGAACGCCTGGGGAGCGCTTGGGAGCGCTTGGGAGGGCCTAGGAAAGGAAACGCTTGGAAGCGCCTGGGAGCGCCTGGGAGCGCCTGGGAGCGCCTGGGAGCGCCTGGGGGCGCCTAGGAGCGCCTGGGAACGCTTGGGAGCGCTTGGGAGCGCTTGACAGCGCCTAGCAGCGCTTGGCAGCGCCTGGGAGCACCTGGGAACGCTTGGGAGCGCCTGGGAGCGCCTGCGACCGCGTGGGAGCGCTTGGGAACGCTTGGGAGCGCTTGGAAGCGCTTGGGAGCGCTCGGGAACGCCTGGGAGCGCTTGGGAGCGCCGGGGAACGCACCCGGGCGCCAGGGAGCGCCCCTGGGCGCCAGGGAGCGCATCGGAGCGCCTGGGAGCGCCGGCGCGGAGGGGGAGCGCGAGGGGGCGGGCTTGGCGCCCCCTTCGCAACTGCCAAGTGCTCCCAGGCGCTCGCAAGCATGGGAGCGCTTCGGAGCGCTAGGCAGCGCTTGGGAGCGCCTGGGAGCGCTTAGGAGCGCTTGGGAGCGCTTGAGAACGCTTGGGCGCGCTTGGGATCGCATGGGAGCCCCTAGGGGCGCGTGGGAGCGCCTGGGAGCGCCTGGGAGCGCGCTTGGCAGCGCTTGGGAGCGCATCGGAGCGCCTGGGAGCGCCTGGGAGCGCTTGGGAGCGCTTGGGAGCGCTCGGAGAGCGCTTGGGAGCGAGTGGGAGCGCCTGAGAGCGCTTGGGAGCGCGCTTGGCAGCGCTTGGGAGCGCATGGGAGCGCTTGGGAGCGCCTGGGAGCGCTTGGGAACGCTTGGGCGCGCTCGGGGAGCGCTTGGGAGCGCCTGGGACCGCCTGGACCGCCTGGGACCGCCTGGGACCGCCTGGGAGCGCCGGGGAGCGCCCTCGGGCGCCGGGGAACGCTCCGGGGCGCTTGGGAGCGCTTGGGAGCGCGCTTGGCAGCGCTTGGGAGCGCGGGGAAGCGCCCCTGGGCGCCGGGAAGCGCTCCGGAGCGCTCGGGAGCGCCTAGGAGCGCCTGGAAGCGCCTGGGAGCGCTTGGGAACGCTTGGGAGCGCCGAGTAGCGCCTGGGAGCGCTTGGCAGCGCTTGAGAGCGCTTGCGAGCGCCTGGGAGCGCCTGGGAGCGCTTGGGAGCGCCTGGGAGCGACTGGGAGCGCTTGGGAGCGCCTGGGAGCGCCTGGGAACGCTTGCGAGCACCTGGGAGCGCTTGGGAGTTCTTCTACCCCCCTCTCTCCCCCCTTCACATGGGGGGAAGGTCTTTCTGGCGGATCATCTTCGGGCGTCAACCATCTGTCAATCTACCCCCCTCCGCCCCCCTTCGCATGGGGGGATTCACTTTCTACTTCTCGGAGCCGCATCTTGCTCGCAGGGTGATCTCTTGGTTTGCATTTCGAATTTCCGAGCAGCGCGGAAAGGAAACGCTTGGAAGCGCTTGGGAGCGCCTGGGAGCGCCTGGGAGCGCTTGGGAGAAGGAGCGCCCGGGAACGCTGGGGAGCGCTTGGGAGCGCTTGGCAGCGCCTGGCAGCGCTTGGCAGCGCCTGGGAGCGCTTGAAAGCGCTTGGCAACGCCCAGGAGCGCCTGGGAACGCTTGGGAGCGCCTAGGAGCGCTTGCGACCGCGTGGGGGCGCCTGGGAGCGCTTGGGAGCGCCTGGGAGCGCTTGGGAGCGCTTGGGAGCGCCGGGGAACGCCCCCGGGCGCCAGGGAGCGCCCCGGAGCGCCTAGGAGCGCTTGGGAGCGCCTGCGCGGAGGGGGAGCGCGAGGGGGCGGGCTTGGCGCCCCCTCGCAACTGCCAAGTGCTCCCAGGCGCTCGCAAGCATGGGAGCGCTTCGGAGCGCTTGGCAGCGCTTGGGAACGCTTGGGAGCGCTTAGGAGCGCCTGGAGCACTTGAGAACGCTTGGGTGCGCTTGGGATCGCCTGGGAGCGCCTAGGGGCGCGTTGGAGCGCCTTGGAGCGCCTGGGAGCGCGCTTGGCAGCGCTTGGGAGCGCATGGAACGCTTGGGAGCGCCTGGGAGCGCTTGGGAGCGCTTGGGAGCGCTTGGGAGCGCTCGGGGAGCGCTTGGAACCGCCTGGGACCGCCTGGGACCGCCTGGGAGCGCCGGGGAGCGCCGGGGAGCGCCCTCGGGCGCTGGGGAGCGCTCCGGGGCGCTTGGGAGCGCTTGGGAGCGCCTGGGAGCGCTTGGGAGCGCCTGGGAGCGCTTGGGAGCGCCTGGGAGCGCCCCCGGGCGCCGGGGAGCGCCCCGGAGCGCTCGGGAGCGCTTGGGAGCGCCTGGGAGCGCTTGGGAGCGCCTGGGAACGCTTGGGAGCGCTTGGGAGCGCCGAGTAGCGCCTGGGAGCGCTTGGCAGCGCTTGAGAACGCCTGGGAGCGCCTGGGAGCGCCTGGGAGCGCTTGGGAGCGACTGGGAGCGCTTGGGAGCGCCTGGGAGCGCCTGGGAGCGCTTGGGAGCGCCTGGGAAGGCTTGGGAGCGCTTGGGAGCGCTTGGGAGCGCTTGGGAGCGCCTGGAACGCCTGGGAGCGCCTGGGAGCGCCTGGGAGCGCCTGGGAGCGCTCCCAGGTGAGGTTTATCCTCCCAGGGGCCAAGAGCGCGCGGCCTGGGCAAAACGACTCCGGGTTCAGGGTTATCTAAGAGCCGAAGCTCAGCGCGTGCGCCGGCCCGATAACGATCTGGGCGCTCGACTATCGCTCGCTTTCAGAGCGGACAAGGTTCGACATCGGTGCGCGACCCTTCGAGGGGTCGCGCTTCAGTTTAGGGTTTAGGGTTTAGGGTTTAGGGTTTAGGGTTTAGGGTTTAGGGTTTAGGGTTTAGGGTTTAGGGTTTAGGGTTTAGGGTTTAGGGTTTAGGGCTTCTCTTAGCGCAGCGGCCGACAGTCCAGGCAATGCTGCCCCCCCTTCGGCAAGCTTGATTGGGGGGGCGGTTCGCCGACCCGAGCAAGCTTGGCGAAGGGAGCAGGAGTTGCAACATCTTCCCACCCCCGGCCGCATGGCCGGCGACCTCCCAAACTACAGCCTTTTAGGGTTTAGGGCCGCTGGCCCCTAAATTCCCAAATGGCTCCAAGCGCTCCCAGGCGCTCCCTGGCGCTCCCAAGCGCTCCCAGGCGCTCCCAAGCGCTCCCCGGCGCTCCCCGGCGCTCCCAAGCGCCCCCAGGCGCTCCCAAACGTTCCCGCGCGTTCCCAGGCGTTCCCAAGCGTTCCCCGGCGCTTTCGGCAGGCTCCCAAGCGCTCCCAAGCGCTCCCAGGCGCATGGCGCTCCCAGGCGCTCTCAGGCGCTCCCGGCACGCCCCCAGGCGCTCCCAGGCGCTCCCTGGCGCTCCCAAGCGCCCCCAGGTACTCCCAAGCGCTCCCAGGCGCATCCAGGCGCTCCCAGGCGCTCCTAGGCGCTCCCAGGCGCTCCCAGGCGCTCCCAGACGCTCCCAGGCGCTCCCAGGCGTTCACAAGTGCGCCCAGAAGCGCCATAGAGCGCCCCACACGTGTTTTTACGTGTCGGAAACATGTAGAGCCCGATCAGAGGACGAAAGCCACCGGGTTTAGGGTGTTGTATTCTTCGAAGATCAAGCATGGTTTATCTTTGCATCGTAGATCCTCAAGCGTGGGGTTAGGTAGCCCTAGGCTACCAGGACGACCCAGTCGGGCAACCAGCTGAAGCATCTCAGAGAAGCCCTGTCTCTCGTAGACGGCGACGGTGATGCGCGGTGGGGTGGGCAGAAGCACAACGAGGTGCTTGGGAATTTAGGGTTTAGGGTTTAGGGTTTAGGGTTTAGGGTTTAGGGTTTAGGGTTTAGGGTTTAGGGTTTAGGGTTTAGGGTTTAGGGCCTGCATTGGCGCAAGCGCGCGCTGGCTGCGATCCCCCCCACATCAAGGTTGTTGGGGGGGATCGCTGCCCAAGCCGCGCGCGCCACGGTTAGTCGCACTCCCGCCCCAGACCACCCAGAGTGAAGCCTTTTAGGGTTTAGGGTTTCTCCCCCCAACCCCCCTATCACGGGGGGCTGTCGAAGTGGCGCGCGCAGGCGATCGCCGACGCGGCCGTGGCACTGCGCATCCATGTGAGCACGCGCGCAGGGCGCGTGGCGTCGGCGGCGCTTCGGCTCGTTGTCCCGTCGAAGAGGCAGCCGTTGGCGATGGCGGCGATTAGCTTCGCCGTTGGGCTGCCGCTGGCGCAGCATGCCCATGTGTTGTCGCTTTTGCTGTCGGCACTGGGTTGTGACACTGGGCTGCGAATGCTGGGAAGCGCGCGCGCGGCCGCGGCCGTGGCAATGCGCGCCCATGCGAACACGCGCGCAGGGTGCATGGCGCTGGCGCGCCAGCTCGCCTCGTCGATGAGGCAGCCGTTTGCGCCTTCGGCAGGGGGCTTCGCCGTTGGGCTGCCGCTGGCGCAGCAGATCCACAGGGGTTTGGCATTTGCCTTCGGCGTAGGAAAGCAGCACTGCGAGGGCGCTGCCGTGGCAATCCCATGGGTTCCCGTGGGCCTCGAGCGAGTGGCCGCGCCGTTGGGCTCCTCGCTGACGGCGACGCGCACGGCAGTTGCATTCGCCCGCGGCTTTGGGTTTCGCCTTTGAGGCCGCCCCCGCTGAAGCGATTGCAGTCATCGACGCAGACGCTGTCGGCGCGAGCTTCGGAAGGCGGGAGGAGGAGCGCGAGGGGGTGGGTCTGGCACCCCCTCGCTACGATGCGCGCGCATGGCTGCGGCAGCACGTCCATGGCAGACCCTCTGGAATGCCTCGGGGGAGCTCTCTGGGAGCGCTGGGGGAGCGCCTCGACCTTTCCCCAGGATGGAAGTACGTGGGAGCGTCTGGGAGCGCGACAGGACACGCAGAGTGCACCGCGAGTGCGAGCCGTGAATTGCCCGTTGGGCTTGACCGTTGGCGTCGCCCCCGCTGAAGCGATTGCATTGTCGACGCAGCCGCCTTCGGCGCGAATTTCGCATGGCTGGAGGGGGGGCGCGAGGGGGTGGGTCTGGCACCCCCTCGATACGATGCGCGCGCATGGCTGCGGCAGCACCTGCATGGCGGGGGAGCGCCGGGAAGTACCGCCAGGGAGCGCTGCCGAGCGCTTGCGAATGCATGGAAACGCTTGGGAGCGCCATGGGACCGCTTGGACTGCTTAAACGCGCTTGGGAGCGCCAGGGAGCGCTTGGGAGCACTTGTGGGAGCTTGGGAGCGCCTGGGAGCGCATGGGAACGCCTGGGAGCGCTTGGGAGCGTGCTGGGAGCGTGCCGGGAGCGCCTGGGAGCGTGCCGGAGCGCCTGGGAGTGCTTGGGAGCGCGCCGGAGCGCTCGGAAGCGCCAAGGAGCGCTTGGGAGCGCGCAGGGAGCGCCTGAGCATGTTGGGAGCGCCTGGGAGCGTGCCGGGAGCGCTGGGGAGTACCTGAAAGCGCTTGGGAGCGCTTGGGAGCGCCTGGGAGCGCCTGAGAGCATGCTGGGAGCGCCAGGGAGCGCCCGGGAGCGTGCCGGGAGCGCTTGGGAGCGCCTGGGAGCGCCATGCGCCTGGGAGCGCTTGGGAGCGTGCCGAAAGCGCCCGGGAGCGTGCCGGGAGCTTTTGGGAGCGTGCCGGGAGCGCCTGGGAGCGTTTGGGAACGCTTGGGAGCGCCGGGGAGCGCCTGGGAGCGCTTGGGGGCGCTTGGGAACGCTTGGGAGCGCTTCTGGGAGCGCCTGGGAGCGCCTGGGAGCGCTTGGGAGCGCCTGGGACGTGCGCCAGCCGAAAGGGCGCCGCATGCTGTATTTACATATGGTTTGCGGCCCCACGGACGGCCGAAAGGGCGCCGCATGCTGTATTTTCATAGGTTTGGAGCCCCAGGGGATGCAGGCCGCCGCAGGGAAGCCGCAGGCTAGGGCTGAGGGTTAGGGGTTCCTTTTCTTGGGAGAACACCACGGGGATGCACCGCGCGGCGTGCGAATTCTTCCTCAGCGGCTATCGCCGCTTCGTCGGTGCGGCGCACGCTGTATGGGCAGGCTCGCTGAGCGCTCGGCCAGGCGCCACGGGCTACGGACGTTGCACCGCCCGTGGCTTGCAGTTTAGGGTTTAGGGTTTAGGGTTTGGGGTTTAGGGTTTAGGGTTTAGGGTTTAGGGTTTAGGGTTTGGGGTTAGGGTTAGGGGTTAGGGTTAGGGTTAGGGTTAGGGTTTAGGGTTAGGGTTAGGGTTAGGGTTTAGGGTTTAGGGTTAGGGTTAGGGTTTAGTGTTAGGGGTATGGTTTGTGTTGAGGGTTAAGGTTTAGGGTTAGGGTGAGGGTTTAGGGTTAGGGTTCGGGTTCGGGTTTAGGGTTAAGGTTTAGGGTTCAGGGTCTAGGGTTAGGGTTAAGGTTTAGGGTTAGGTCATAGGGTTTAGGGTTACGGTTAAGGTTTAGGGTTAGGGTTAGGGCTAGAGTTTAGGGTTAGGGTTAGGGTTAAGGATTAGGGTGTAGGGGTTAGGGTTAGGGTTAGGGTTTAGGGTCAGGGTTTAGGGTGTAGGGTTTTGGGGGTTAGGGTTTAGGGTTAGGGTTAGGGTTTAGGGTTAGGGTTTAGAGTTTAGGGCTAGGGTTTAGGGTTTAGGGTCAGGGTTGGGGTTGAGGTTAGGGTTTAGGGTTAGGGTTAGGGTTTAGGGTTTAGGGTGAGGGGTAGGGTTGGGGTTAGGGTGTAGGGATAGGGTTGAGGGTTAGGGTTAAGGGTTCAGGTTTAGAGCTTAGGTTAGGGCTAGGCTTAGTGTTAGGGTTTGGGGTCAGGGTTAGGTCTACGGTTAGGGTTTAGGCTTCGGGTTAGGGATTAGGATTAGGGTTCAGGGTTTGGGTTAGAGGTTAGGGGTTCGGGGGGGTCGGGGCGGGAGTGGTAGGGATGGGGTTCCGGAGCCGGGGCGCGAGCCGGGGAAGGGAGGGGGGGGGGGGGAGGGGGTTCGCCGACGACGGTTCGGGAGAGGGGGGGGGGGGTGGGGGGGGGTTCGCCGACGACGGCTCGGGCAAAGGGGGGGGGGGGGGGGGGGGAGGGGAGTTCGCCGACGACGGCTCGGGCAGGGGGGGAGGGGGGGGGGGGGGGGGGGGATCGGGGGGGGGGGGGGGTCGCCGACCACGGCTCGGGCAAGGGGGGGGGGGGTTCCGAACCCCCCCCCCCTTTGGGTGATCCAGCGGCGCGCCCTCTTTGCCTAAGGGGTTGCTCGAGACACTCGCCAAAGCGACGATGAGAGGCGACAGCATCGATGATCTGGAGACGTTCGACTGCTTCGTAGCCAGGACACTGGCCCAGCATGGCGGACTTGTACCCATGGATGCTGCTTGGAATCCAGTGCCCCTCTGTTGTGAGGCAGTTCTATAGGAGGGGGGTGCAGAGGGCAGGGCGTTTACACAGTTGGGAGGAATCAGTGAATTCAGCATGGGGCGGGCTTGAAGTGCCTCGAAAATACGCGCACCCCAACCGTCAGCATCTGGTATGCATGTGGATCACATTTATGGTGCTTTCCGTCGTCCTCCTCCTCCTTGCTCCCTCGTCCTCCTGTCTCGCCCCCTGGACGGGGGTCGAAGCGTCCGCGGCTCGGGCGGGAGAGCGCCCATTGCCCCCCCTTGCTCCCCGTTCCGTTTTTTTCTTTGCCTCCCCGCTCCATCATCCGTCGATTCACCTCGTCCTCCGTCCTTGCTCGAAGGCAAGCGAGGCCCCTGGAGCCGCGTGCCCGCGTTGGCGTTACACCGCCCGTTCGATGTCCGAGCACAGCGACGCAACCAAGTAGAGGGTGCCAGAGCAAGTTGTCGGGGAGCACTTCAAGCGTCGGCGGCTGCGGCCGCCAAGCACAAACGCATCGCGAGCATGTGACAGCGAAATTATACATGCCCCCGGCAAAGCCCACCCCCGTGCCAGCGCAGATGTTTGTATGGCGACGCTTGAGGTTATGCTTGTTCAGAGGTCCGTGACATGTGACACTTCTCGTGTTATCGGACTGCTGCGGGGCCTTGCGGGTCCATCGGGGCCCTCTAGGGACGCATTCGGGGCAGATTCGGCCGCCTTGGCGCCGCGGCCCACGGCGGCCGCCCAGGGCCAGGGAATTGCGCATTCGCAGCCCCCCCGGGGCCGCCCTGGGCCAGGCAAGTGTGTGTTTGCATTCCTCCCGGGCTGGGCACGTCGATCTCGATTCTGGTTTGGCAAAGTAGGGGCACCTTCGAGGTGGCGAGCGTTCACCTTTTTGAAATGCACAGATCAATGTGTGATCTGTGTACACAGATTGCGTCTTCAACTGTGTAATCGCGTGCGCGGGTCCACTGTTTACACACATCGTGGTGTGATCTGTGTACACAGATCTTGTTCCCATCTGTGTATTTGGAGTGTGCTCCTCGCGGGCGGTGGCGATTGGGCGGGGACATTCGCATTTCTCTCGGCTGGTCCAGGGGGGGCGTTCTACGCTCGCGAGATACACAGTTCGCGTGTCAAACTGTGCATTTGCCCCGCGCTACTCGCTGGAGTCGCCGCTGGGTGGGAATTTCCGTGGATCTCCTGGGTGGCCCAGGAGGGGGCCGTGGTTTGGGAGGGCAGACGGCGCGGGGGTCAGGGATGAGGGGGCATGGGGGGGAAGGGATTCGAAGGGGGGGGTGGCGAATGGACCGGGGGATGAAAGGGGGAGGAGGAGAGGGGCGTAAATGGGCCCAGGAGGAGTTGCAGCCTCGGTTTCAGCATCACGGGGACGAAGAAAGTGAGGGTGGGCAAACGGACGGGGGATGCGCTGCACCAGGGCGCAGGGGAGGGGAGGAGGGCAAGGGCACGGATGATGGGGGGGCGCGCAAGGCGGAGGAAGACGAGGAGGGACGACGTGAAAGGGCATTGGAGAGCGCGAAAACGAGGAGCGGGAGGGGTATCAGGAGGGGGGGAATCGCACGGACATGGGGAGGATGAGGTGAAGGCACGGGGATGCGGGAGGAGGCGGGGGACGGGGCATGAGGGTGAGGCAGTTGCCAGCTAACGCTGAGTTCATCGGTGTTTCGCGTGTCCGTGCACCCCCCCCAGAAACTAATTACCGGTTGCAGAACTGCGCTATTTGGGTAGTCGTGCGCGACGTGCGTCTAGGCCAAAGGCTCGCGTCTATGACATTCCTTGGCGTCGTGTTGATGCCGTCGTTCTTCAACAAACTGCATATGCACAGATTGGCTGAATCTGTGTTTCAACGTTTGCCTCATAGCTTCCTCTATAGTAACAGACCAACGGCGGAATCCAAGATGCTGCACGGTCGCGCCAGAAGATAGTGATGGAATACTCGAGCCATGAGCTGCAGACGGTCAACGACGCAAGGTCGAAAGGCCTATTGAAGCAGCTGATGGACAATCCATCCATGCTGGCCACGTTTGCGGAGCAATCCGCCTCTGAGGCTACCGCGCGCTGCAGTGCTGAGCTCCAGCATCTGAGGGGCGCCCAGATGCTGGCAGACGTTGCAGGCGCATCTTCTTTATCTTGAAGATGGCAGGGCGACGCTGCTCCCTCGTCGCCTTGCCTAATGATCGAAAGGCCAGGGGGTAACAAGGACAGCGGGGCAACCTGCCATGGTAAAAGAGCTTTCGTCATCGAAGATACGAGAGAGGCTTGCGCCGACCTCCGCACCCGAGGTAATATCTGTGATCGCATTTCCCACAACGAGCTTATGACGACTGCGGGCGCATATTACCTGGGTGCGGTGATCAGTGGGGACTATACTCTAATATGGGTCAGTACCCCAGGTGACTGGTACGCACGAACCCCAGGAAAGAGAGTGGCCCCACATTGGTCTCGCATTCAAGACCTTTTGACAAAAGCCAAGAGGCTCCGCATGAAAATCATAGTGTTTGGCCCCCCAGGATACGTTTGGAAGTTATCCCCAATACGTGATACTCTGGAAGATCTCAAGTTGACAATGGTACGGATGCGGCTGTGTCATTTCGGTATTAGGTTCAATATGCAAGACAATGCACCAAGTGGTACCTATATGCAGGTAGCAACATCAATACCGATTAGCTCTAAGTTGTGGGCATGTACGTGCAAATTGGCGATACCACAGCATGTGTTGGACTGGTACGGCCAAACGGTACGACATGCCGAATGGCGAGCTCAGACACGTATCACACTCATCCGTCACCTCAACGACAAACTCCTGGGAAGCAACACTACGCGCGGAAACGTGCCGATATACTTGAACACCTATACACGTACGGATCACAACATCCAACACTATGTGACGACCAACAAAGGAGGACCGAAATGGTCTGATGTCATCCGACGTGTAACAATTAACCTGGATACCAACACGGTAGTTCAGGATAATGCAGTAGCCGATCAACCAACAGGATATGATTGGCATGCACCATTACCCACAGGGGTTGCCAACATCAGTACACGGATGTACTGGCAGCGCGAAGAACCGGTCATGCTCGGAAACGTGCCTACTCAATCACCACAGAAACCTAGACGCGTCATCGTAGATGACTGTCCTTCTCCCCTCCCGACTCTGGAGATTGAAGCATGTACCCACTCATCAACGACGATGGGCACGCAGACCGGTGAACAAGACGAGCAAGTCTTACCTACGGAGTCGCGTGTCAAACAGAAGGAAAGGCTCAAAGCCGAAAAGAGGCAGGCATCAAGCCTCGCCGCATCAAAAAGCACGTTGAAGACGGAAACGATGATTGCGGTGACGACTTGTCGGGACTCGGACAGGATCTTATGGCGACCTGGAGCACTGACGTCCCTGTTGAGCTGATAAGCTCAGATGAGGATGATGACCTGTTCCTTACCCTCCCCACATCTATGCCCGACACACACGCGGACATATATAGCATAGTAGCTACTCTATGCTATGGTCACAATAATTGCGTGGATATGTTGGAGCTTTGTGGAGGTGATGGTGGTATTTCAGAGCTTGCCTTCTCAAGGGGTCTGTCCTCAGGAGGCAACTTAAACAAGACCACATGTGTCGACCTGGGAGATCCCTCGGCGCAGCGAGTTGTAGATCATTACTTCGCAGTATGCTACGTACGAGTAGCCATACTACAGCCCAGTTGCCGCACCACAGGACCACCATCCTACTACAACTACAAAGCCAACCATAGCACTTGGGAACAGCATCATAAAGAGGATTTGCCACACATAACTTATTGTGGCAAAGTAGCTGTTAGTCAAGATAATGCACGGAGGTGGTTTATACGCGAACAACCCGCAGGAACATGGGTGGATGATATTTCGCCATGGAAAGAACTTGCCAACCGACCACATATCACAACCGTGCACATCGACCAATGTGCGACGGGACTTAAAGATACGGCTGGTGACTATATCAAGAAGCCGACAAATACCACCAGCAACGACGAGACGATTCTTAAACCCTTTGAGCGAATCAAATGCAACGGTCAGCATGTGCACGCACAACCGTGCAACAGAGAGCTTTCACTGGCACAAAAATACACTCGACGACTGCAGTCTGCCCTTGTGGAAGCCGTCTATTTGGCGAAAGCCATCGACACCACGCGCGGAGACGCGCCTACACGTACTGCGTATGCTTACCCTGCTGACCTTCCTGATCAAGCTAAACCAGGAGAAGGTATGAGACGCATCGGCGATCGTATCATCCCGAAAGTGGCTGCGCGCCCAGCATGCATCGACAACGTCCGAAAGGACAGTCCCAGTCACAACAGAGACCCTACACAGTGTAAGTATCATGATTCTATCTCTGTATATTGGCCATGTCCTGCATGCCAAAGGGACCTTACGAGAAGCAAGGGTGTTAAGAACCACCTCGACACTGAGCCCGGCAAATGTAGTTTTGCTGAGCCGTTCAAACTCCCAGCTGATCAGGATCCCGAGGGCAACAATGCGCCAGCTTGGTGGAAACCCTTACCTAAACCTGGGGAGGGCCAAGCTTCAGCGTCGGGCGGCCGTCAGGGCGCTCACGCCAGGCCACCGCGACCCCGAGCCTTTGGGAACGCTGATCCTACATCTGGCGCCAGCAGTTACGATATGCTGCGAGACGCGCCCGAGCGTGGAAACACGCCTTCCGCGTCTTCAGGCGAGCCGCCACAGGTAGCGGCCCGCCGCGGCCGCTTACAAGGCGTACCACCACCACCAGATGCAGTTGACGAAGGAGACCGACTGCGGAGAGCTACTAGGAACCTTCTTGCCTCAGACGGCTCGGGGGCTCCACGACTGCCCGACTGGACGAGATTTGACATCCAACAGAGTCTGCAAAACCTCCGTAGTCACGAACCTCACGTAGTCAAAAAGGAACTCCGTAAATTGCACCTGCGGTGGCACCATGCGAAGGAACCCAAGATGAGGCTGATCCTAGACAAAGTGGGACTGGACAGCGCTCGACTAAATATGATCAAAGAAATCTGCGACACATGTCGGGAATGTAGAGCATGGGAACGTCCAGGAAATTCTGCGCTACCTTCCGCAAGCCTTCCTGGAAATTGGCTTGACGAAGGCGAGGTAGATCTCATGTTTTACGAGAAACGAACCATATTTCATATTATGGACCGATGTATTCGCCTGGCAGCAGGCCAAGAGATTTCTGATAGAGAACGTGACACTATACTCGACGCTTACCACTTCTGCTGGATTGCCTATCGTGGACCTTTCAAAGTCTTGTATTCATATGGAGAAGGCGCCCTCAACAATGACACTGCCAAGGCCATGATGGCGAGCAAGGGCACGACACTTCGTATCCGAGCGCCTGGCCAACACGCGACCTCGATCGAGTCACGCAACGGCATTCTTAGGGCCACTCTCCATATGATTGAGGAAGAGCTGAACAGACGCAACATCCCTGTATTTACTAGAGTTTTGGCTGAAGGCATCTTCGTCACCAACGCTTTCAAGTTTTACAACGGAGTATCGCCATACCACGCACACACTGGGCGAGAGCCTTCCTTTCTTCCTGACCTCGACACCCTTGACTTCCCTAAGGGGCCCGAGACGTCAGGCCACGAACGAGAACGCCGCGTGAGGGAAGTTAGCCTGGAAGCAATAACTCAAGCCACGGCGGTAGCTAAGACAAATCGTGCTCTCAGGGCTAAGACGGCCCCAGATGGTGGTCGCCTTTACTCATCAGGGGACTTGGTCGATTGTCACCGACCTACAGCCACTAAGGACGATCATGGAGGCTGGAATGGCCTGTTTCCTGTGATCCGCAACGTGCCTGAACGAGGACACGTCGTCGTCAAGGCAGGGTCACGTGAGGTAATTGAAATGTATCCTGATGCTCGCCACACGCTATACATTGAATGCCTCCTTACCAGGGAACTTGGCATGGACAACATGGCCATGCAAACCGTCCGTACATATGTGGCACACCTTGGTGCAGGGAAACCTGCCAAAGTCTTTGGCTATCTATATCCCAGACTACAAGGGAAACCTCAATCTGTCGGACGACAGCAAGTTCCACCCGCGCGTACATCTTGCACTACAGTATCTCGTGCGAAATTATTTCCGAGTTGAACGCGTAGTATCCGTGAGATTGGCCGAGAGCGTGTCTAATCTACCTGCAGTAAAGTACGCCATCGTGTCTACATTGATCCACTACGACAACGATGTCAACCCCGCCTTCCACTATCATGAGTGTGTGGGCACCGGCCTAAACTTTTCTCAAATCACTGGTAGCACTCACTCCAGACTCATCCAGTGCCTGACGTCACATGTTCCTTCCTTAGGATTTAATGACGACCTTGCCAAGTATCAGCACTTGGGCACAACGTCTGGAGAACACGACCAGCCAGGAGACAGGCCTCCACCAGACACCCCAGGTTCATCACCAAGTGAAGGTCGCCTGTCTACAATCTACGAAGAAAATGAGGAACAGGACATCGAGGCTATGATGATGGAGGAGTGGTACGATGAACTACGTATGGACCTTCATCCCACAACGGTTACCGACGATCATATCTACTGCGTCCCAACAACTATGCTGCCCGACCAATGTGTTCTGGTCTCAGCATCCGTGGACGAGGAAGATATCACAGCGTCGGAAATGCTCGGAGACGAGCCTGAACCACAAGAGCCCTGTCTTATTTCCCTATGCTCGACTGCATCTGACGAGGGCTATTCTCTCGACAGTGATGAACATGGTCCATATGTTGAGTTGTGTTTCACACCAGAAATGTCAAAGGTAGTGTTGAATCAGACCCAACTTGCACAACTTAAAACCGATATGGTCGCAACGATGAGGGTATATGTATCATCGGCTGCTAAACGTGCTGTGGTAGTCAAAGAAGACGACCTGCTCACCAACGCCGATCTAGCAGCACACCCTAAAGAGGTTAGTGAAGCTTTGTATACCGAACTCAAAATCTGGCTTGATAGCCGGTGCTTTGAGAGGTATGACCTATCTAAAACTTCCAACATCATGACATCCAGATATGTATACCAGTGGAAGTTTGTGAAGTTAGGCACCGAGAATGTCAAAACCATCCGTCTCAGACTTGCCTTTCGCGGATTCATGGACACGGAGGCGTTTGATGTAGAAACCTTCTCAGGAACTGCTCGAAGACAGTCCCAGAGGCCCCTGGCAAGTGAGGCGGCATGTCATCACGAATGGATCTTAGCATCTATGGACATCGACAAAGCGTTCCTCAAAGGTCTGACCTATGAGGAACTTGCTCATGCCACCGGCGAGGAAACTCGCATGGTTTGCTTCGCTCTTCCACCCGGGAGCGCCCAGTTGCTTCGGACACTACTAGGCTTCTCTTCTTACGATGAGAGCCGACATTGCCTCAGGTGCCTCAAGCCAGGGACGGGCACAGAGGACGCCCCAAGAGCGTTCCCCCTCAAGCTTCGTACGACCACACGAGCTATAGGCTTCGCACCGACAAGTTACGATCCTGAGTTTGAATTCAGTCAAGATCTGTTAACGGCAAAACATGTCGACGATATCAACATGACAGGCCTAGAGAAAAACGTAGATGACTATGTACAACGTGTTGAAAAGGTGTTTGGTAAATGCAAGCTCAACAAACATTCTTATACGAACTGCTCCGTTTGCTACACTAAGAATGAACAAGGGGATGTGATCATGGAGCAGGACGAGTACATTAAACAACTACGTCCTATCACACACCCTGAACTTACGGGAGCGGCGGCTGACGCCAGAGCTACCAAATTCATCACCGACATGTTCGTTAGCCTGCGAGGAGCTCTCGCCGATGCCCTTCTTACTCGAGTCTGGCTTATGGTGCATGTGGTCTCTCTCCAGAAAATCCAAGAGCCCCCAACTTACAAGGCAGACGACTGAATGCTGTGACGCGAAAGCTGATCAGCAGCCCGAAACGCATCACTTGCCCTCGGATGAAAACGACGAGCGAAGTAGACATACACAGTGATTCGGGGTATCGGAAGCTCACCAGGGAGGAAGACGATGAGACCAAGGGCTGCGGCATCCGTGGGGCGAACGTATTACAGCGAGGAAACTCGCCTCAAGGCAAGTCCGTTATCCACTTTTGCGACGGGCTATGCAAATCACACCGTCTGCCGGTGAGGTCCAGCTATGCCGCTGAGGCACTTGCAGCTGCACACAACATTGATGAATGTTATCCCACGCTCATCACTCTCCACGAGCTCAAGGCAGGGGCACTTACTCCACGACAACTACGTGATATGCGTGAAGTTGGAGGCCTAGCCATTAAAGTATCCCTTACTATGGACGCTGAGTCTGTATATGAATCGCTATCCAGCAAAGATCTTAAGATACCGACGGAACGGACTTTGCTGGGACATATCAGCTGGATACGTGAGCTCATGGATATAGGTATAGTGCATAACGTACCGTGGTGTGATACTAGAGACATGACCGCAGATGGGCATACCAAGGGGAGTATCGTTCGGGAGCTGCTTTTGGAGGTGATGTCAGGCACCCAGTCATTTAAGTATGACGTGAAGCAGTTTGTTCCCTTTCGGGGTCCTGAGGACAGAAACAAGCCTAAGTCAAATCAGTTTTAGTCTGTCCTTGTTGCCCCCGCGGTCCAGTCTGCCAGCACGGGCGCCTAATACAGAGGCGTCCTCCTAGTTGCTCGGGAACGAGCCTTACTTTTCACGCTTGGCAACGAGCCTGTTCATATCGATTCAGGCTCTTGCTTGAATGCCCTTTTGCTCGGGGAGGTATAGCCTGTTTGGCTTACCTCTCGCCGGGCCGATAGCCCTTTGATGTCCAAGGGGCTATTTTGCGTGTGCGTGAAAATGCTGTGCGAGGACACTCGCCTTACAGTCTGGTGTTAGGCCAGACTGTACGTGCTGTTTTTCTTGCAAACAGTCGCGCGCGCGGCCTTTGTGGAGCCTAACGGCTGCGCGGCTATACTCACCGTCTCCTCCCCTCCCGACTTTAAGGGTAGCTCTTTAGGAGATGTTCAATAGGATCGGGAGTATAGCTCGCGCGCCGTTGCCTTCGGCTCAAGGCACGCGATCTTATCCTATCTTTTCCGTCCACTCCCCATGCTGAACTACCCCAGCATGGCATTGGACGCTATCTGCCATCCGCTTCCCATGGAATCGGATGCTATTTGACTTACCATAACCACTTCAGATTATGGCTGCCCCGCCGCGACCGCCGCCGCCGTGGCGCGTGCCGCGGAGCTGTCGCCCGCCGCCGCCGCCGCGGCTGGCGCGGCGGCAGCCGCGGCGGGCCAGGTGCAGCAACGGCAGAAACACCATGCTGCCCCCCACTCGCACGAGCAGCAGCCGCAGCGGCAGCAGCAGGAGCAGCGGCAGCAGCAGCAGCAGCATTCCTATGGTGACAGACAGGAAGATGTACCCGAAAAGCCTCCTGCCAGCAGTCAGAAAGAGGTACCCTTGCACCCTTGCGGCCCTGTGTCCGTCGGCGAACAAGGTACCCTTGCATCCCCGTGTCCGGGCCCTGACGCCCTCGCAGGCACCCCAGTCGGCCAGCAGACCTCTCAAAGCGCGCAGACGGCCATCGGCCGTCATCCTGGCACCCCCTTGATACCAAGCGACCAGACGGCCACCAGCCGTGATCCTCGCAACTCTGACTGTCAGAAGGAGGCGCCCTTGCTCCCTGACGCCCTTCCGGGCACCCCTGGCGGCCAGCAGATCTCGCAAGAAGACGCAGGGCCCGTCAGGCCAGAAGGGAACGGAACGGCTGTAACGATGCAGTGCGTGCAGACGGCCATCGGCCGTGACCCTGGCACCCATCCGGGGCAACCAGAGTCGACGGCCATCAGCCGCAACCCTGGCGACGAGGGATCCGCGAGAGTTCAGGGCACTCTTGCATCCCAGTGCCCGAGCCATCCTCACGACTCTGGCTGTCCGAAGAAGGTTCGCTTGCACCCTTGCAGCCCTGTGTCCGTTGCCGAACGAGGCACCCTCGCCTCCCCGTGCCCGGGCCCCCACGCCCTCGCGGGCCCCCCCGGCGGCCAACAGACCTCGCAAAGCCTGCAGACGGTCATCGGCCGCGATCCTGGCATCCCCTTGATACAAAGCGACCAGGCGGCCATCAGCCGTTCCCTCACAACTCTGACAGTCAGAAGGAGGTGCCCTTGCTCCCCGACGCCCTTCCGGGCACCCCTGGCGGCCAGCAGACCTCGCAAGAAGACGCAGGGCCCGTCAGGCCAGAAGGGAACGGAACGGCTGCAACGATGCAGTGCGTGCAGACGGCCGTCAGCCGTGACCCTGGCACCCATCCGGGGCAACCAGAGTCGACGGCGATCAGCCGTAACCCTGGCGACGAGGGATCCGCGAGAGTTCAAGGCACTCTTGCATCCCAGTGCCCGAGCCATCCTCGCGACTCCGGCTGTCCGAAAGAGGTTCCATTGCACCTTTGCAGCCTTGTGTCTGCTGGCGAACGAGGCACCTTTGCTTCCCCGTGCCCGGGCCCCCACGCCCTCGCGGGCACCCCCGGCGGCCAGCAGACCTCTCGAAGAGAAGCCGAGCCCGGAGCGGTTGCGACGTCGGACTCACAAGGAGAAGCTGGGCACGTCGGGCCAGAAGGCAGCCAGGAGGTCATGTCGGAACAAACAGCTCTCAGATGCAGCAGTCCTTCGAGCGAGCCACAGGCTGAAACGGGCACTCCTACAGCTCCTCACCCTCATCAGCGCCCCTGGTCGGAATTGTGGTGGAGGCCGAAGGCGCGCCTGGAACGGCGCCCTCTCCTGGCGACGGCATCGCGGCGGCAGTTCGGAAGGCTGCAGAGAGAGCGCCCGAGAACGGAGACCCACCACACATAGAAGAGAGCCAGGGTGCCGTAAGTCCAGGACAGGCCGTCAGCCGCTACAGTTCTCGCGTCGGGTCCGTGGACGTAGGTGCGACTGACCGGGGCCCAGGGCACTCGCGACTGGAGGGTTCGCCTGACTCTTGGATGGGCGTGCGGGCCACAGACGGGCGCGTCCTCGCGGTCGGCGCAGACGCTCCGGCCGGCGCCTCCGAGGCCTCCCCCGGGGCCGACGGCAGATATGGAGCCCGCTACCTGGAGAGTCTGGGGATGTCGTCGCACCTGGTTGAGGGCGAGACCCAGCGACGCCTCGCTGTGACTCCGCCTGCCGCTGCCGCTGGTGCTCGGGGGAACAACGGACCTGCCTGGCAGAGACAGGACGACGAGGCCATCCGCTAGCTTGTCGACAAAAACCCCTTCGCGCCCATTCGCCCTTTTTCCCCTGGCAGCGAATCCGCCCGAGCGGACTGCGAACCGCTGCCCCTCCCGCTCGAAGCCCGGGCCTCGCCGGGGAAGGCGACATCCGCCCCGAAAGAAGCGGCGTCTGACAACGTGCCCGCGCCTGGTGCGACCCGCAACACTCCCACATCGGACGATAGCCTCGCGGCGACAGGTGTGGGCGCGCCAGCGAGCGTGGACAGGCGCAGGTCTGAAGGCGAACGCCAGCGAGAGGAGCTCGTCCCCGCATGTCACAATGCAGCGTTCCTCTCTGCCCCAGCTGCTGGAGGCGACCCGGCCCCTGCCTGGCGGCCAACCGCGCCGGCCGCTCCGGCCCGCATGGCCTCGCCAGGCGTCCCGGCCCCAGTAGCCATCGTGCCGTGCGAAGCCACGGGCGACTTTGTCGGCGGACGCCGGGGATGGGTCTGGCGATTCTGGGGGCCGGGCGGCATCGCGCGCATCGTCTGCCCGCGTCGCTCGCCGTGAGCGGCCGGCTTCGCGGCAGGCGACTGCCCGGGCAGTTCGCGGTAGCAATGTTGCAACCTGGAGCGGATCGACGCGTTCCTCCTGGCGACGACCGAGGTTGGATCCTGGATGTCTGTCGTAGGCGGACGTTTCAAAGTGGGCAATGCTGTCCGAGCACTATGAGATCAGCGACGTTTCTGTTCATGACGCTTGGTTGTCGGCGCCGGAGCCGCTGGGGCACGGCGGCCTGCACGTGCTCTTCCCCGGCGACGAACTGGCCAGGCGGAGCACGTGTGCCTGCAGTATACGGCGAGATCTCTGCGTTTGTTCTGCTGCATCGGCGGCGCGACCGCCAGGGCAGAGCATGGCAACATGCAAGAGCGCCACCGCTGCGCGGATCGCCCGGCGAGGGCTAGCTGCAGAGCGGCCGGCATGGACAGCGCGGCCAGCGAACAGAGAGGCCGTCTGACTATAATGGGTTGCGTGTGGGCTGCCGCAGAGTAGCGCGCGTGAGCGGCATGCGGAGCAGGAGCCAGATCGAAGACCCCGACGAGCAGGAGTTGCCCGCCGCTCGCGTGGTGGGCGCGCACCCGCCGCTGGCACCGCTGGCGCCGCGGCTGCGACGGGCGCCGCTGGCTCCGCGGGCGCCGCGGGCGCCGCTTGCGCCTTGGGCGCCGCGCGCGTCGCGCGCGCTCGGGTGCCGCGGGCGCTGCGGCGCCGCCGGCGCCGCGTTGTCGCGGGGTTCGCTGGCGCCGCGGCGCCGCGTGCGCCTTGTGCGTTGCTGGCGCCTCCTGCGCCGCCTTCGCCGCCAGCGCGCGGCTGCCGTGGGCGCTGCGGGCGCCGCGGGCGCCGCGCGCGCTGCGGGCGCCGTGGGCGCTGCGTGCGCCGCGGGCGCTTCCCCCACGCCGCGGGCGCCGCGGGCGCTGCGGAAACCGCGGGCGCCGCCGGCGCCGCCCGCGCCGCGGCCGCCGCGGCCGCCGCGGCCGCCGCGGGCGCGGCCGGCGACGCATGCATCGGGGTCGCCCCGCGCGCCGTCGAAGCGCCTGTTGTCCGTGCTCTGATTTCCCCAGCCCTGGCAACGAAGTGGGAAATAAACACGAGCAGACGACGATCAGCCGTATCCCTGGCAGCCCCACTCTCCTAAGTGAGCAGGCGGCAATCAGCCGTGAGATGGTCCATGGTCTGGAGCCGAGGAGCAGGCTGCCGTCAGGGCCCCCCCGGAGCCGCGCGATCCGTGCAGTTGCATCTATGGCAAAACGGCCATCGGCCGCCCCTGGCTCTACGATCCTGGCAACGCGGCCATCAGCCGTCCCTGGCATGGACATCCCCAACAAAACGGCCATCAGCCGTACCTGGCTTCCTTGCTCGCTCCCCCCCGCGCCCTTCCCCCTTCTGGTCCCGCCCTCCTTTCCCATCCCGGCCTTTTGCCTCGTCGCCACGGCTGGGCGCAGCAGGGCGCGTTGCCAGAGCTCCTCTGCCGCAGCACCCTGGGCTGCGCACGCGAGAGGGAAGGACATGCGCACTGTCAGGCGGCCGTGGCGCTGACCTGCGAGATGCGGTGAATGAAGCTGGAGCCAACCACCATCATCAGTCAAAGCAGTCCGAACAGCGCGTGCGAGGCGAGAAGGCTGCGGCAGTGGCTGACGGCCACGGCGCAGCTGAGCGGGATGGCAGTCGTGAGGCTGAAGCCCAACATCATCACCTACGGCACTGTGAACAGCGCGGGCGGGAAGAGCAGGCGTTGGCAGTGGCAGCCAGCAGTGGCGCTGCTGAGCGAGATCGTGGTTGTGAAGCTGGAGCCTTACATCATACCTACGGCGTCGTGAACAGCACGTGCGAGAAGAGCAGGGTCTGGCATTGACAGCAGGTTGTGGCGCTGCTGAGCGAGATGACAGTCGTGAAGCTGGAGGCCAACATCAGCCGCTACAGCACTGCGATCAACGCCTGCGAGAAGGGGGCGGCAAGTAGCTCTGGCTCGGCTCAGCCAGATGTTGGGGGCGAAGCTGGAGCCCGCCATTAGCACCTACGGCACTGTGTACAGCGACTGCGAGAAGAGCAGGCGTTGGCAGTGGCAGCCGGTCGCGGCGCTGCGGAGCGAGGTCGTGGTCGTGAAGCTGGAACCCAACATCACCTTCTGCGTCCTGAGCGCGCGCGAGAAGGGCACGCGTTGGAGGTGGCAGTTTGCAGTGGCGCTGCTGGGCGAGATGGTTGTCGTGAGGCCGGAGCCCGCCAAGAACACCTACGGCACTGTGAACAGGACGTGCGAGAAGAGCAGGCGTTGGCAATCGCAGCGGGCCATGCCGCTGCTGAGCGAGATCCTGCTTGTGAAGCTGGGGCCCGGCATCCTCGCCGGCGGCGCTGCGAGCAGGACGCGCGAGAAGAGCAGGCGTTGGCAGGGGCAGCCAGCAGTAGCGATGCGGAGCGAGATCGTGGTCGTGAAGCCGGGGCCCGTTATCATCACTTACGGCATTGTGAACAGCGCGTGCGAGAAGAGCAGGCGCTGGCAGCGGCAGCACGTTGCGACACTGCTGAACGAGACGGCAGCTGTGAAGCTGGAGCCCGACATCATCATCACCTACGTCCTTGTGAACGGCGAGTGCGTGAAGAGCAGGCGTTGGCAGTGGCAGCGCGTCGTGGCGCTGCGGAGCGAGACCCGGGTCACGAAGCTGGGGCCCTGCAGCTTCACCTACGCACACTGTGAGCAGCGCGTGCGAGAAGAGCAGGTGTTGGCAGTGGCAGCAGGCTGCGGCGCTGCTGAGCGAGATCCGGGTCGCGAAGCTGGAGCCCAGCATCATCACCTACGGCGCCCTGAACAGGGAGCGCGAGAAGAGCAGGCGTTGGCAGTGGCAACAGGTCGCGGCGCTGCTAAGCCAGAGGATGTTCGTGAAGCTGGAGACCAACACCATCACCTACGGCATCCCGAACAGGTCGTGCGAGGAGAGCAGGCGTTGCCAGCGGCGGCAGTTTGTTGCGTCGCCGAGCGAGATGGTGGTCATGCAGCTGGAGCCCAACATCCTCGCCTACGGCGCCCTCGACAGCGCGTGCGAGAGGAGCAGGCGTTGGCAGTGGCAGTGGGCAGCGGCGCTGCTGAGCGAGCTGGTGGTCACGAAGCTGGAACCCGCCAACATGACCTGCGTCACTGTGCACAGCGCGTGCGAGAAGAGCAGGCGTCGGTTGTGGCAGCAACCCGTGGTGCTGCTGAGCGGGATGACGGTTGTGAAGCTGGAGCCCAGCATCATCACCTACGGCACTGTGGACAGCGAATGCGAGATGAGCAGGCGTTGGCTGTGACAGCAGGTCGTGGCGCTGCTGAGCCAAATGGCGGTGTCTGCACATATCATCTCCCGCCAGCCGAAGGCCGTCGCGGGTGCGCATCCAAGTCCCTCTGAACAGTGCGCGAAAGCGCCCCCGTAGGTTTTCGGAAAAATGCGGGGGGCGCCTTTTCGCCCAAATTTCGTGCTCATGTTCTGGATCAGGCTGATGCTCCGCATCCGCTGTCGCGGCCGCATGCGCGCTGCAACGTTCGGTGGGATCGCCCGGGACGCCTGCCACACAAAATTGGGGAGTGGCCTGGAGCGTAGCAGGAGATGATGATCGTGAAACTGGAGCCCAACATCATCACCAACTGCATCCTGAACAGGTCGTGCGAGGAGTGCAGGCGTTGCCAGCGGCAGCAGTTGGTGGCGTCGCTGAGCGAGATGGTGGTCGCGCGGCTGGAGCCCAGCATCATTACTTACGGCGCCCTCAGCAGCGAGTGCGGGAGGAGCAGGCGTTGCCAGAGGCAGCAGGCAATGGCGCTGCTGAGCGATATGGCAGACGTGAAGCTGGAGCCCTACATCATCACCTACGACGCCCTGAGCAGCACGTGCGAGAAGAGCAGGCGCTGGCAGTGGCAGCAGGCTGTGACGCTGCTGAGTGAGATGGCAGACGTGAAGCTGGAGCCCAACACCATCACGTACGGCACCCTGGACAGCGCGTGCGAGAAGAGCACGCGTTCGCAGTGGCAGCTGCCTCGATGGCAGCGGCAGGGAGTGCAGTGGCCGCGGCTGTGGCACGGTGGGAGGAGATGGAGCGCACGACGACGGCAGCGGCAGCACGTTGGACGGAGGAGGGGGTGGCCGTGGCAGCATTCCGCATCAGGTAAATGGGAAAAGGAACACGTGCAGACGGCCATCAGCCGCATCCCTGGCTATCCCATTCTCCCTAGTGTCAACGGCCATCAGCCGTGTTCTCCCAGGTTGACACGCGCATGTACGGCCGTCAGCCGTTCGTGGCCTTCGGGTGCTATGCCTTGCCCTGGTCGCTATGCCATTCCTGGATTGGCTTCGGTCTCCTGCTACGCACGTGCAGACGGCCGTCAGCCGTTCCTGGATTCCTTTCCCTGGCACAGCCAATCACCTTCGTGGCAAGTCTGCATCCGATGTCCAGGTCTCCACGGCCATGCAGACAACCCTGGCGGTCACCAGTGCTCTCGGGACGCAGGGCCTGTCAGTCCAGAAGAGAACGGGCACGTTCCTCACGTTTCTGCCCATCCCTGGCAGCCGCTCAGACCCTGGGTCACAGCAGCGCCCCGCCGCAGCTACCCGCGACCGCCCTGAGGGAGAGCCACTGCGGGAAGGCGCGCGCCCTCCCGACAGGGCCTCCGCAGCCACCAGAAGCTTGCACCTCGGATCGGACAGCGGCGCGTGGGAAGGACAGCCATCCCCGATGGAGGTGGACGACAGCAGCACCAGCCCCCTGGCGACAGCCCCCTTGCGTCAGCATCCACCGCAGCAGCAGCAGCAGCAGCAGCTGTCCCCTGGCCACAGTCAGGAATATCCCACGTCAGACACTCCTGGAGACAGCATCGGTGCGACAGTTGGCAGCGCCGCAGGGGGCGCGCCCGCGCTCGGAGACGCCCCTTACAATTCGGGCAGCCGCGCGGCCGTCTCCCGCGGAGGGCCCCAGGGGAACGAGGCACCCTTTGCATCCGACGGGACGGCCATCTGCCGCATGTACCTGTAGTCTCCGACGTGCATCGCTCACGCGGCCATCTGCCGTCCCCTGGCACACACTCTCTCTCTCTCTTTCTTTTTTTTGTTCTCTCTCTCTCTCTCTTTCTCTCTCTCTCTCTCTCTCTCTCTCTCTCTCTTTCTCTTTCTACTGGGAAAGGGTGAGACGGCCATCAGCCGTTGGCGCTGCAGTCTCCCATCTGCTTTGCTCATGCGGCCATCAGCCGTTCCCCTGGCTCGTCTCTCTCTCTCTCTCTCTCGCTCTCTCTCTCTCTCTCTTTCTCTCTCTTGCTCTCTTTCTCTCTTTCTCTCTTTTTCTCTTTCTCTGTCTCTCTCTCTCTCTCTCTCTCTCTCTCTCTCTCTCTCTCTCTCTCTCTCTCCCTCCCTCTATCTCTCTCTCTCTCTCTGCTGGGAAGGACGTGGCGGCCACCGGCCGCAGGTTCCTGCGCACAAGCGGTTCGACCGCCCTGGCAGACTCCGCACAGCGCCCCGTCCTGGCCACGCGTGCACCGTTCCGTTGCCCCAGCAAACACGGGCTTCGCTCAGGGCATGGACCCGCAGACAGCTGCCCTTGGCCGGGCCCCAGCAGCGCCGCAATAGGATGTTTGGTAAAACTGATCGATCTTCCCGTTTCCAGAACTGGCGCGGGCTTCCACTTGCGGTCCCCTTGCTCCTGCCCTTGCCTCCTTGCTTGCCCTTTCCCGCTTCTTCCCCTCTCTCCGCCGCTTGGCGGTTCAAGCCATTTCAAAGGCCAAGCTGGGGGTCGGCCTCAGTTGGCCTAAGGCCGGGCCCCGGGACCGGGGCCAGAAGACTTTCGGGACCTGGGACCAGACCCGAAAGGGGGCGCCCGCGGCCGCACGACGCCGCGCCTGGCGCCGCGCGGCTGGGGGGCGGCGGCGACGCTGCCCGCGGGCGCGCAGCTGCGCAGCGGCGGGGGGCCCGGGCGCCGAGCGGCGCCGGCTCACGCCAGCCGCGGAGCACCCGAGGGCGAGGGGGCAGCCGCCGAGGCACGGCCGCCGCCCACCCCCGCCGAGCCGGCGGCCAGGCGCGTGCCCGCGCCGGCGCCGTGCCCGCGCCGGCGCCGGCTCGATGCCAGGCGAGGGCGGCAGAGCGCGCGCGCGCGCCGGGGCCCGCCTGGAGGAGCTGCCCCGGGGCCTCGGCACCGCCGCCAGCCGGCGGGCGCCACGGCCGCGCTGCAGCCCTGCTGCTGATCCTCGTGGTGACGCTTGAGACCGCAGACGCCGGGCCCATGCTCTGGCGGACGGCTCCCGACCACGAGGCCGAGCACACGTACCGACGGACTACGACGATACGTCGGACGTGGACATGAAGGCGTTCTGGCTCGACGGCACCGTGGCCCCCTCCCCGCACGAGAACGCGCTGCCGATCGGGACGCACCCCGCGAGCGAGCATACTGCTCCCGCTGGAGGTGCCGGAAGGGGTCCGCCGCGCGAGCGCTTCGCGCCGCCGGCCGACCCGCCTCCCCAGGGCCCGACCCACACCCCCCCCGACCCCTCCGACTCGGACCCGTCGTCCTGGATCAGGGGTTGGGGTCTTTTCGGCATCAGTTGGAAAGACATCGGCAACCGCACACACTGGTTCGCCGAGGGGATGGGCGGGGGCACTTTCAGGGCTGTCGGGAGCTTCAGGTCCGCCTTTTCGACTCGTGAGGCAGGAGGTTGGCTGAGCTCAGACGGCGCCTGGGTGTTGTACATGGCCGACCAGATGGGCCTCTTCCCGTTCGGCTCCGCGTGGCCGCTGGTCGCCGGGCTCGCGGCGATCCTCTCCGGCACCAGCGTGATCGCGCTCCTGGCCCACAGCCTGAGGATGCTCTTTGCTCCCTGCAGCTGGGCGGCTTGGACATGCGGTCTGGTGTTGGCATGCTGCCCCTGCCCAAGGCGCAAAACGCCTGGCGAGGCCAAGCTTGACAAGCTGGTCCCGCCGGCGGCTCCGCCGCTCACCGACGTGGTATGGCACGGCCCAGCCGCGGGTGCAGACCCGACCACTGCTTGCAAGGAGGGCAGGGGCTCCAAGCGTGGCCAGAACGACCTCCTGATAGGATGTTTGATAAAACTGATGGGTCTCACCGTTTGCAGAACTGGCGCGGGCTTTCACTTGCGGTCCCCTTGCTCCTGCCCTTGCCTCCTTGCTTGCCCTTTCCCGCTTCTTCCCCTCTCTCCGCCGCTTGGCGGCTCGAGCCTTTTCAAAGGCCAAGCTGGGGGTCGGCCTCAGTTGGCCTAAGGCCGGGCCCCGGGACCGGGGCCAGAAGACTTTCGGGACCTGGGACCAGACCCGAAAGGGGGCGCCCGCGGCCGCACGATGCCGCGCCTGGCGCCGCGCGGCTGGGGGGCGGCGGCGACGCTGCCCGCGGGCGCGCAGCTGCGCAGCGGCGGGGGGCCCAGGCGCCGAGCGGCGCCGGCTCACGCCAGCCGCGGAGCACCCGAGGGCGAGGGGGCAGCCGCCGAGGCACGGCCGCCGCCCACCCCCGCCGAGCCGGCGGCCAGGCGCGTGCCCGCGCCGGCGCCGGCTCGATGCCAGGCGAGGGCGGCAGGGCGCGCGCGCGCGCGCCGGGGCCCGCCTGGAGGAGCTGCCCCGGGGCCTCGGCGCCGCCGCCAGCCGGCGGGCGCCACGGCCGCGCTGCAGCCCTGCTGCTGATCCTCGTAGCGACGCTTGAGACCGCAGACGCCGGGCCCGTGCTCTGGCGGACGGCTCCCGACCACGAGGCCGAGTACACGTACCCGACGTACTGCGACGATACGTCGGACGTGGACACGAAGGCGTTCTGGCTCGACGGCACCGTGGCCCCCTCCCTGCACGAGGACGCGCTGCCGATCGGGACGCACCCCGCGAGCGAGCATACTGCTCCCGCTGGAGGTGCCGGAGGGGGTCCGCCGCGCGAGCGCTTCGCGCCGCCGGCCGACCCGCCTCCCCAGGGCCCGACCCACACCTCCCCCGACCCCTCCGACTCGGACCCGTCGTCCTGGATCAGGGGTTGGGGTCTTTTCGGCATCAGTTGGAAAGACATCGGCAACCGCACGCACTGGTTCGCCGAGGGGATGGGCGGGGGCACTTTCAGGGCTGTCGGGAGCTCCAGGTCCGCCTTTTCGACTCGTGAGGCAGGAGGTTGGCTGAGTTCAGACGGCGGCTGGGTGCTGTACATGGCCGACCAGATGGGCCTCTACGCGTTCGGCTCCGCGTGGCCGCTGGTCGCCTGGCTCGCGGCGATCCTCTCCGGCACCGGCGTGATCGCGCTCCTGGCCCACAGCCTGAGGATGCTCTTTGCTCCCTGCAGTTGGGCGGCTTGGACATGCGGTCCGGTGTTGGCATGCTGCCCCTGCCCAAGGCGCAAGACGCCTGGCGAGGCCAAGCTTGACAAGCTGGTCCCGGCGGCGGCCCCGCCCCTCACCGACGTGGTATGGCACGGCCCAGCCGTGGGTGCAGACCCGACCACTGCTTGGTACCGCAAGAGCATCAGAGAGGGCAGGGGCTCCAAGCGTGGCCAGAACGACCTCCTGATCAGGGTCGACTACCGAGTCGCGCGGCTCAAGCTCAACATGAAGTCCCCGGAGCGCATCAACCGCCAAGGACTGTGGGTCGAGTACGACTCCGTGAAGGGCGCGAGCGACAAGGGCTTCCGGCGCGAGCTCGAGCAACGCGACCCGCGCTGGCTTCACCTGTGCCGCTCCGCCGGCTGCACTGGGTGCAAGGGACGCGAGAACGAGCTGCACTGCAAGGAGTATGCCGCCCTCGACAACGAGGCCATCGTGGACCTCGGCGACTACTCGAAGTTCACACCATGCCGGATCTTCGTCTGGCTCTGGCGGTGGTTGGGCTTGACCTACAAGCTGCTGCTGTACGTCCTCTCATGGCTTTCGTGCTGCGGGGCGTGCATCTGCCGCCGGCGACGCCGCCGTCGCAAGACTGGCGATGCGGAGCCTGGTGTGCAGGGGTCCGTGGCGAGGCTGCTCGACCAGGAGTCCGAGTCCGAGGTGGACGTCGAGGACAACCCCTGCGAGGCGGTGAAGGTGGGGCTCATGATCAAAGGCAATGCGTCCACTGGCGCCTGAAGGCTGTCGCGATGCCGCCCGCGGTGAGCCGACCGTGCCGTTGGTGGAGGACGGCCGAGCTTCGGACCTCAAGCCCCCCAGTGAGGGGAATGCGACGGCTTGCCTATGCGAGCACCACAAGCAGATCTACATGGTCCTACGCTATGGCGAGAAGTGCTCTCAGGTAACGTGCTTCCGCGAAGCGGTGGGCATGGCCTCAGGGGTTCCGCTCTGCCTGCAGCACCTCGGCGGCGACTCTGCCAAAGCGATCAACGACACTTCCACAGGTGGCGGGTTCTTCGCAGGTTCGCGGCGTCGGACCCGGAGGAGCCCTGCCCCGCGGAGCCGCGCACCAGAGCGTGCCGCTGCCGCTCCAGCCCGGAGCCGCACTCCAGAGCGCTCCACCCCGGCGGTCCCTGCCCCGGAGGCGCCCACCAGCCCAGGCGATCCTTTCCCCGCGCCTGCGGGACCACCGAGCGTGCGGTTTGAGGCGCCGCCGGTCCCAGAGTTCCCCAAGCCGCCCACGCCGCCGCCCATGCCGCTCGGGCAGCATTTCATCGTTCGGGCGAGGGTGCAATGGCCAGAAGGGGCGCAGTGGATGATTTTCCGGGGAAGGGCAGCCGACGCCGCTGCGGCCAGCGCGGTCGCCGAGTACCTTGACGGCGCGATGGCCCTCGAAGTGGGGGATCCGACAGGCACCGTCATCCGCTTTCTGGTGAAGCCTGACGGCGTCATCCGTGCACCTGCTCCGGGGCCCTCGGGGCGCCTGCCCGCAGGGTTCATCGAGGAGATGCTCCACCACGCACCCTTGGGTTGCGAGGAGCTCGGCATCAGCGTCCTGGCGACCAACATATCCGAGAAAGTCTGGCACAAGTTGGCTGCGTGGCACGGGCTCCCCGTGGGCGGCCGCGCCAGGCCACTCAGCGAGGCCCGCTGGCAGCTGCTCCGCGAGAAGGTGGCCAGCTTAGTCCGGTGGCATCCTGAAGGTGGAGTGGCACCCAGCCCGAGCTTCGAGGCAAGAGCTACCGAGGCAGACGCCAAATTGCGCAGCCACTGGCAACGGCTGGGCCGCAGCAGCTCGCCCAAGCCGCCAGCTGGGTCTGCCCGGCGAGGTTCGCGCTCCCCGTCAGCCGAGGGCGGGCGCGCAGCTAGCTCCGAGGCACCCGCATCGGGAGAGAGCCATCAGGAGGACGACGGCGGGGATATGATGGCATGCTACTTGGAGGAGAAGGCCCGGGGATCGAGCGACGCAGCGGCGGTGCAGAGTGTGGCCGCCGGCTTCGGCGAGGAGGCCCACCAGGTGCTCGCCAACCTCATCCGCTACGCCCAGCACCTCAGGCAGCAGACGACCGAGCCTGAGGAGCTCGCACGGCTCGATGGGCACATTGGCAGCTGGGAGGCGCTGCAGCAGGTGCCTTCCCAGAGGATCCCTAGATCCCGATTCGGGATCTACATAAATACATGACACCATTAGATCCATAATGCGTGCCGCATGTATTTTCAGATCCCGATTCGGTCACTGTCTTGTTACAATGATTCGAACATGTTCATGCATGATGCCATGTTCGAATCGTTGTGCCAGCGCAACAGCCGCTTGACTGCGCGCCACCAGCGGAGGGGGCGGAAACCCTAAAACCAGGCCCATAGGGCCAGCTGCAGGGGCGAAGGGGAGGAACCCCTAAAGCCCCATAGGGCCAGCGGCGGGGGGCGGAGGGGGCGGAAGCGGGCGAGACCCAAAGGGCCAGCTGCACGCGCGCGGCGGAGGGGGCGGAAACCCTAAAGCCCCATAGGGCCAGCGGCGGGGGGCGGAGGGGGCGGAAACTCTAAAGCCCCATAGGGCCAGCGGCGGGGGGGCGGAGGGGGCGAAGCCCTAAAGCCCCATAGGGCCAGCGGCGCGGGGCGGAGGGGGCGAAGCCCTAAAGCCCCATAGGGCCAATGGCGAGGGGCGGAGGGGGCGAAGCCCTAAAGCCCCATGGGGCCAGCTGTAGGGGGCGGAGGGGGCGAAGCCCTAAAGCCCCATAGGGCCAACGGCGGGGGGCGGAGGGGGCGAAGCCCTAAAGCCCCATGGGGCCAGCGGCGGGGGGCGGAGGGGGCGAAGCCCTAAAGCCCCATAGGGCCAGCTGCGGGGGCGCGGAGGGGGCGAAGCCCTAAAGCCCCATAGGGCCAACGGCGGGGGGCGGAGGGGGCGAAGCCCTAAAGCCCCATAGGGCCAGCGGCGGGGGGCGGAGGGGGCGGAAGCCCTAAAGCCCCAGAGGGCCAGCAGCGGGGGCGCGGAGGTGGCGGAAGCCTGCGAAGCCAGCCACATGGGGCCAGCTGCGGGAGGCGGAAGCGGCGGAAGCCCCAAGCAGCGGGCGGCGGAAGCGGCGGGAGCCCCAGTGCCCCGCAGGGCCAGCGGCAGGGGGCGGAGGGGGCGGAAGCCCTAAAGCCCCATAGGGCCAGCTTCAGGCGGCGGAGGGGGCGGAAGCCTTAAAGCCCCATAGGGCCAGCGGCGGGGGGCGGAGGGGGCGGAAGCCCTAAAGCCCCATGGGGCCAGCGGCGGGGGGCCAAGGGGATCCAGAAAGACCCAGAAAAACTTGGGAGGGCCCCGCGCCCGCGTGGGCACACTCCTCACGCGGATCGCGGGCGCTGCCGCTGGCCCCAGAAAGCGCGCGAGTGCGGAGGAGGCGGAAGCCCTGGAAGGGGGTGGCGGAGTAGGCTGAAGCCTTAGAAGGAAACCCCTAGAAACCCAGATCGGCACACCCCTCGCACGGATCGCGGGCGCTGCCGCTGGCCCGCGGGGCGGCGGCGCGGCGACAGCCGCGGGGAGACCCCCCCTGAGGGAGCGGGGCCCCGCTGGGGGGGGGGGCGGCGGCAAGGCGGCCGGCCTCGAGGGGGGGTGCGCCCGATAGCTCCGTCGCACTTCACCCGCGAGCATCTCGAACCCTACACGGGCTCGACATGGGGGTTCTCGCAGGTTCGCTCTCCTTCCAAAACGATAGATCAGAGAAACACCAGACTCGGGGATACCGAGTCTGATGTCCCTCATCTTTCTCCACGCCCCCAGGGGCGTTGATTTTGGGCCCTGGGGCCAGAAAAATACAGAGCAATATCTACGAAAAAAAAACGGGGAAGGATGCGAACCCTCACTTCGGATGCACGGCTAACCACGTCCCCCCCCTCTTCACAATAGGTTGGGCCTGCCCACGTCGGCGCACCCCTCGCGCGGATCGCGTCGCGCGGACCCCCCCACCTCTTCACAATAGGTCGGTCCTGCCCGAGCGCCGTTGATTTCCAGTCCGTTCTGCCCAGGCGTCTTGCACTCATCCTGCCAAGACGCACGCCACCATCCTCAACGTCAGCCTCATCATTGTCATCGCCATCGCGCCATCACCATTATCACCACTACCGCCACCAATATCATCAGCATCGCAGTCCATCCTCATCGCCACCCTCATAGCCATCATCATCATCATCATCATCATCATCATCATCATCATCCATCGTCATACCATCATCATTTCAATTCTCGCCATCACCGTCATCATAAAGTTAATCATCGCCCCAATGGTCGCCGACATTATCATCGCCAGTAGCACCTTTACCATCGCAATCATGATCGAACGACCGCGCGGTGTCTCTCGACAGCCCTCGCCCGCCCACCCCCCCCCCCCACATCGCTAAAGAACAGAGGAGGGCGATGGAGCAGAGGCAAAGGGAGGCTGGCTGAGGGAGCGAAGCGTGGCCCGTTCCGCATCGCACGGCCCTGTCTGGAACGCTGTCGCTCGACCACGCTGGCGCCCACAAGTCTGCCCTCGGTATTTCCAAGCGGAAGGGGGAGTGACAGGGCACGGGGGGAGGGGGGCCAGGGTTTGCCTCAATGCCGCCCAACACCTGACGTCAGATCTATACGGGAAAGCGTCGGCGATGCAAAATACTTGGGGCTCACGAGCAGCGCCGCTAAATTGATGAAATCGTGGACCCGAACAGCGAATGTGCGCCTGTGGCAAAATGCAGCAATGCTTCGCAAAGTCTTATTGAGGCTCTCGTCCACGAATGTTGAATATAGCGTTGGCGCCCCATGGAAAGTGATCCTGGGACTTCTCAAGCCACCTCCCTGATGACCTAGCCTTCTGCACTTCCACCTCCATCCTCCACCTGTTATCCATTCCCCCACCCCACTCTCTTCACCCCCGCCCTCGAGCCCCCGTCGCCCCGCCCCGCCCTGCCCCTCCCCCTGTCCGCCACCGTCGGCCCCGCCGAAAACACCACCGATTTTTCGACGCGCTTGTGCGACGTAGTTTGGAATGGTTCCTGCAGCGGGCCACGTTTAGTTGAGAGCGGGTCGGCCTCGCCTCCCCCCCTCGCCCTATTCCCCCGCCGCCCCCCCCCCCCCCCCATCCACCTCCTCCTTGTCCTCCTTGTCCCCATCCTCCTCTTTCTCGTCCTCTTCCTCCTCCTCCTCCTCTTCCCCCTCATCATTCCTCCTCCTCCTCCTCCCCCTCCTCCTCCTCCTCCTCCTCCTCATCCCCCTCCTCCTCCTCCTCCCCCTCCTCCTTCTCCTACTCCTCCTCCTCCTCCTCCTCCTCCTCCTCCTCTCCTCCTCCTCCTCCCCCCCCCCCCCCTCTCCCCCCATCCTCTGAATCCGCCCCGCCCCCATTCCCCACCCCTCTGCTCCTTGGCGCCGCTCCTGGGTGGAAGTGGTGCGTTTGTTTGCGCTCGTGCCTTCGCCCTCCCATCGCCCTTCCTCCTCCTCCGCCCCCGCCTTCGGTCTCCGCCTTCCTTGCCCCCCGCCTCCTCCGCTGCCTACCTGGCCGCCCCCCCCCCCCCCCCCCCCCCCCCCCCCCCCCCCCCCCCCCCCCCCCCCCCCCCCCCCCCCCCCCCCCCCCCCCCCCCCCCCCCCCCCCCCACCCCACCCCCCACCCCAACCCCCCCCCCACCCCCACCAACCACCACCACCACCACCACCAACCACCACACCCACCCACCCACACCACCACCCCATCCCCCCTCGAGGGCGCCGAGCTCCGTTGCTCCAGGGGCGGGAGTGGGGACAAAGGGGGGCTGGGTGGCCAGGAAGGGGGCGACGACGCGAGCGGGGGAAGGCCGAGGACAAGGGGGGGGGGGGGCTGAGCTCACGCCGACGCGCGGCCCACGTGGCTCAGCGGGGTGGCCGCTAAAACGATCATGATATGTGGCTTGCGCCAGCCGTCCCCGTGCACGTCCCCTGGAACACATTTATCCCTGGGTCCTGTGGCACATGTGGCAGAGAAGGTGGTGCTTGGGCGTTCTGTCTATCTTCGCAGCTTTGATTGACGCCATATGGACATGCACCGCGCGCAGAACCGCATCCACTGTCTCGGCGACGGGACCGCAACAGTCTTTCTCAATTCATCGAACAGGGTGACCAGAGTAGAGCCTGCGCCCAGCAGCGGGGCGCCGAAAATACCGATACCACCATAACGAATCAGTTCGTCCCTGGCAAATTTTATGATAATGCTAACCTCGCCCGCCTTGAGCGACACCGATGAACCGCCATGGTCCACATTCTGGAAGCAGGCTTCTTTCCCGAGCGACCCCCCTCACGCGTCTAGCTTGGGAAACTGCCAGCGTGCTCACCCTGTCGTTCCTCCCTCCCCCTCCCCCCCTCCTCCCCCCTCCTCCCCCTCCCCCTCCTCCTCTTCCTCCTCCTCCTCCTCCTCCTCCTCCTCCTCCTCCTCCTCCCCCTCCTCCCCCCCCTCCTCTGCCCCTCTCCGACCCTGCCCCCTCGCGGGGAAGGACGCGCGCGACCGAGAATCAGGGTGCTGATTCTTGGTCGCGCGTGTCGTTCCTCGCGGGGTCGGCGCTGTCCGAGCTGCCTCTCGACTGCCACCCCAACGCTGCCCCCCCCGCAAAGCGGCCGCGGCGGGGCCCTAGAGCTCGCACGCCACGCAGCCCATGTAGATGGGCCTGCGGACGTTCGCACGCCCGCACAGGGCGCACATTAGCACGGGGCGGGCGCAATCGTCCGGCACGGCAGCCGACTCGGGGGCTCCTGCCGAGGCCGCCGCTCGGTGAGGCGGGGTGGGCAGAGGGCGCGCGGGAGAAGGAGGGGAGGGGGGGGGGAGGAGGCGGAGGAGGAGGAAGAGGAGAAGGACCAGGAGGAGGACGACGATCGTCGAGGAGGACGAGGAGGAGGACGAGGGGGAGGAGGAAAGGGGAGGAGGAGGAGGAGGGGGGGGGAGGAGGAGGAGGAGGAGGAGGAGGAGGAGGAGGAGGAGGAGGACGACGACGAAGAGGAGGAGGAGGAGGAGGAGGAGGAGGAGGAGGAGAGAGAGAGCGGAGGAGGAGGCGGAGGACGAGCAGGAGGACGAGGAGGAGGAGGAGGACGAGCAGGAGGACAAGGATGAGGACGACGAAGAGGAGGACGAGGAGGAAGAGGGGGGGGGGAAGAGAAGGACGGGGAGGAGGAGGAGGACGACGACGAAGACGAGGAGGGAGATGAGGGGGAGGGGGAGGAGGGGGAGGAGGAGAAGGAGGAGGGCGAGGAGGAGGAGGAGCTCGGAGGAGTGGACGGCGAGAAGGATGATTGAGGCGAGGGGGAGGGGCGGGCGGAGGAGGAGGAGGAGGAAGGATGACCATGCCAGAAAGAATGGGGAAGGAGGGCCAGGAGGGGGACGGTGACCACGACGACGACTGCGACGAGCTCCTCGTCGACATCGATCTCTTCGTGCGCATTGTCTCTCTCGGGGCCAACCTCGCCGTCGAGGAGGCCGATCCTGTCGACCTCGCCGTCGAGGATGCCGATCCTGTCGACCTCGCCGTGAGTGCCGCTCTCGAGATCGATGAGGGCGATGGGCTCCATCATGCTGGGCCCCATCATATTGGGCTCCATCGTGGGCTCCATCCTGGGCTCCATCTTGGGCTCCATCTTGGGCTCCATCATCGTGGGCTCCACCATCGTGGGCTCCATCACGTTGGGCTCCATCGTGGGCTCCATCTTGGGCTCCATCATGTTGGGCTCCGTCGTGGGCTCCATCATGTCGGGCTCCATCATGTCGGGCTCCACCATGTCGGGCTCCATCATGTCGGGCTCCATCATATCGGGCCCCATCTCGGGCTCCATGTTGGGCTCCATGTTGGGCACCATCTCCTCCTCCCCCTCCGAACCGATGGCGCCGTCGGAGTCGTAGTACCCTGAGGCGTCGAGCAGCCCCTCCGAATCGATGCCGCCGTCGGAGTCGTAGTACCCTGAGCGGTCGAGCAGCCCCTCCGAACCGATGCCGCCGTCTGAGTCGTAGTACCCTGAGTCGTCAAGCAGCGACGGGCTCACGTCGGAAAGCTCTCCATCGGGCTGCGGGGGTGGCCCTCCCTCTGACGCCATGATAGAACGACGAGCCACGATTGCTGCTCTTCCGTGGCCAAACCTTCTGGCCGAACCGTGGGACTGGGGCAGGGGGGGGGGCGGGGGGGCGGGCGGGCCACGCGCGTGAAAGGGGGCGGGGCGGGGGGAATGGGATGCTTCAGAGATGCGCGTTTTCAAAACCATGTTTGCCTTCTGGCGGTGCCTCTTGGGGGATCTTGCGGGCGTTTGGCTGGCCTGTTGGGTGCGCCGTGGGGGCTTGTTGACAGCCTTTGGGGGCCTGCTGCGCGGCCCCCTTCGGGGCCTGCGTTGGCGCTTCTCGGGGGCGGCGATGTGCCCGACTTATCTCTAGGTGTCGCCATTCATCGTTCTCGCTGTATCGCTCCCTCTCTAGACTCTGCGCTGGTCGATCTCTCGCTGCGGCCGACTGTTGCGCTCGGCACGCGCGTAATTATACGTTGCACATGTGTAGTGCGCGTGTGCGTGTGTGTATGTGTTTTACATTATGTACACGCGCATGCATGTATATATGTATGTATATATACATACCTACATATATACATACACAGACATACAACATTTAAGTTCACAGTTGAACCCACACATTTATAATACAAGCGTTTGCAGAAGCTCCCCTTTCATAACTGCGCATGGCCCCCGCGCCCCCACTCGGGGCCCGTTCTAACCCAGGACGCTGGCAAAGAAACAAAAAAATCTGATCCTGAAAGTTGCACTCGCCGCGGTCGCCCATCATTTTCGGCGCGAGGCTGCCCACGCGTCGATCGTGAGGTATATTCTCTCGATCTTGCCACGCATCCAAATCTGAAGATAACAGCTGCACCCCGCTCGCAATCACTGTTTCCAGCGTGCCAGGTAGGCCCCACGGGCTGCGCAGCACGATCCGCCAAAGGGCGGCGCTGATGAAGCGGCGCGCGGGCCCTAGGTGCAGCGCGCGCAGGACGTCGATTGCCAGCGACTGGCAAGGCGAAGTGCCCAGAGAAGCGCTGAACAACGGGCATCTCGACACCACTTCGTCTAAGCTCCTGCCGCCATCGTCGAACGAGGGGCGCCAAAACGTGATGCGGATCGGCACTCTCGCTGTTTCAAGCGACGCAATGTCTGGGAGAGAACGGGACGGCGTCAGACGATCACCAGGTTGCAACCGCGCACCATGAATAAATAATTCTTTCATAACCATTCTGCCCCCCAGCCCCTTGTCGGCTGATTTCCACTTCAATGCCGCCTTCAACTGTGAGACGTCCTTCGCCGACCCGAGGGGTACACAAATCTCCCGAGCTGCACATGCAGCCTCATGCGATTCGTGCGATTTCAATGGCCACGGGGGGTCTGGAGCATCCAACTCGTCATCGCAGCATTCTAGGTGATCGCGGTCGAGGCTGCAGAATTGACAGGGCCCGTGCACGCGTTGCCACGAGGGCAGGCCAAGCGAGTGCGTGTGATCGGCCCAATCCCCTTTGACATATAGCAGCATTGCCGAAAAAAAGGCAATGCCTCACCAGGTGCCATACTTGCGGGGGTCATCGAATTGTCCAGGAAACGCGTCGGCGATTGACCTGACTGCATGGCCTCAATTTGCCAGGCTATGTTATCCATGAGCGGGAACAGAGTGCACTGGCCTCTGCACCCGCATTGGCATTTGTCTTGGTCCTTGGTAGCCGCGATGAAATGCCTGCGACGCGAGATGAGATTCACGCACCACAGGCCCAGCGCAGAGTCTGAGCGCCCCGCGGCCTGTTGCTGGTACCTGACACCGTCGAGGTAGATGCCCAGCGGGAGAGGCCGAGAACGACCTTCCCTGGACGCTTTAACAACAGCCTCGTGTTCCAAATAGGCAGGCACGTTAAGGACGCTCTCTGGGCCAGGATTTTCAGAAGTAAGTGCGCTGAGTATTTCTGGGTCATTTTTGATTTCGGCCCTGATGGATTGCCAGAGAACTCTGACCTGCACGTGTCTTCTTACGCGGCCAACCTGTTTGTCGTACATGGGCGTGGTTACTGGCATTAGCGCCTCTGGAGATTTCGGGAACACTTTATCCAGGTGCTTCTGGTAGTTTCCATTTGAGCCCTGGGCAGGGGCCACCGCGTACAACTTGAAATCCCCACCTGGCACTTTCGCCCCGCTACAGTGCCAGCACAACGTGGCGAGGTCTTTCGCCGTAAGGCGGCAGCTGGCATACAGACTTAACAGCTGCTCCAGTAGGGCCGAACCTGCTTCCCTCTCCGCCTCCGAGGTTGGGTTCCATCTCCTGGGGCCAACTGGCGTGCGAGACCTATCGCCACCAGGCATGGTTGGCCGCCGAAGGGCCTAACCTGCCCGTCGCACAGCCAAAATATGGCAACGGAGTCGTGCCTTCCACTTGTTGTATTGCTGTTACTGTTTGTATGCATGTTTGCTTGTTAGCTTGCTGCTGTAAGTGCGTGCGCGCGTCGGTGAGTGCGCGCGCATAGTTGCATGCGTCGGTGCGTTGGTATGGGCGCACGCGCGTGCCTGACCACAGCGCGCGCATGCGCATGCCCATTTGCGCGGGCGCACGCAGGCCCCCGACTACGCATCAAGAACTTACGCGCATGGTGGCGAGAGACCCTGAACAGCTCAACGAAGCTTAAAAGAGTAATGCTGTAATATTGCCAGATGCACACATGTACACGTGTAGATGTATATAAAATCGCACGAGCAACTGGCAAATAAATATGCACATATTTTTACACGCGCATCTATGTCAGGTGCTGGATATGACAGCGTTACGCTGCAATCTAAAAAGCGGTGGTACACAGTTAAGTGGTCAACGCTACACTAAACCTTAGCACGCTACTCACACCAGCCAGATGCAATGCAATGTAAGGACACCACTGGCTCAACATTATATGCCACTTAACGTGCGATGCTAGCCCTTACTAGGGCATGCGCCTGTGCCACGCCCTTACAGATAAGCTGTTTAGGGGCCGCGTGCACGCTCGACCACCCCCCTTGTTCCGACGCCCTCGCGTTCATGAGTGGCCGCGGCATCAGAGCCCGCATATTGCCCGCTGTATGATTAGCCAACCTCTGACCGAAGATCGGGCGAGCTCATGTCAGACGTCGATGAGCGGCAGATGTCGCGGAGCGCGGGGGGAGGGGGCCATCGCTCGCCGACTTCGGGAGAGACTCGCGACAGAGGGCTGAGTGGGAGAGGCGAGGCCAGATATAGAGGGAGAGAGAGAGAGAGAGAGAGAGAGAGAGAGAGAGAGAAAACATAAGTCAAAGACACCGAAGGGAAGGAACAGAGAGATGAGGAGCGAGGAGGAAGATTAGGAGGCGGAGCAGGACAAAGGAAGGAGGTCAAAGCACTGACAGGGGGCAGGCCATCCAGCGCCGCAGCAACCGAATGCTTTTGATATGTCTATCTTGCTTGTGAGCAAACTGCACGCACGATGGGCCAGTCAGTAAATGTGTCGACAGCGAGCGCCATGCGTTGCCACGAACGCTCCGATCTCCCCGCTTCTGCTGCGAGGTCCCCACGTCCCCAGCCCATGTCGCGTTATTAGGGGTCGCATGCGATTGACGCTCGCCTTAGCTGCCCTCGATCGGAACCCCTGTCTCCTCCTCTCCTAGGTCCTCGCCTGCATTCCCTCTTCCCCCCCTTCCTCCCACCCCCTCCTCCTCCTCCTCCTCCTCCCTCCTCCTCCTCCTCCTCCTCCTACTACTTTCGGCCATCGTTGTTCTAATCGCCCACCTGCCCATGTGCTGCGCCCGCGTCCTCCAAGCCCCCTCCTTCTCGACTCTATGCGGCGAGCGTGCCTCTCCGCTCCGCCGACGCACTACCTTTCCTGGCACCTCTTCTCCCGCGGGCCCGCAGCCGGCCCCCCAGCGTCTGAGATAGCCTCCGACAGGTGATTTTGGACAGAAAGCGGGGCCAGCAGATTTCATCTGCCATTTCATCTGGCAGCTGAAATGGCAGATGAAACCAGATCATCCGGTACAAACCCTGTAAAAACACAGCTTCCGCGCACTTCACCCGGCATTTCATCCGGTACCTGTGCGCACTGATTTCATCCGGTACTTTTTGTGCCACAGGGCAGGCTGAAACGCCTGAACATCTGAATCGCTTGCCGAAATCACCAGGACCTCCTCACCCGCACGACGAGGCACCTGGCAGGCGGCTGGAACCCTAGACCCCAATATTGCAGCAGCAGCTGCCGCCCTGGGAAATTGCCCTGGGCACGACGTGCTGCACGAGCGTGCGCGCGATGACGCGCGCGCGACAGAGGCAGAGGCTGCCTCGCGACAGAGGCAGGCTGCCTCTCTAGATCTTGGTCCTCTTGCTCTTCAGCTCGATCATGCCCTGCAGGCACTGGACCAGCTCCTCGAGCGCGTCAAGATCTGGCACGAGGCTCTTGATCTCGAACAGCACGGCATTGAACTTCTCCTCGCCGAGCGCGCCCTTGAGCTTCCCGAAGTCGCTCTGCACGCTCTTCGTCAAGAGCGCTGATGCACAGATCTTGGAGTTCAAACTGGCCATCACCTCACCCATCTTCTCATAGTCCGAGTCATCCTTGACCCACGACAACTGTGCATCTCTCGGCACCTGCACTGTGATGAGGTTGGCCGACTGCACGATCTTGGAGTAGCGAGCCATGATCTTCCTCCCGTCGGCGACCCGCTCCTTGTTGGCCTTCTCGGCGGACGGGGCGTCGCTCTTCAAGGCCGCTGCGATCTTCTCATCCTTCTCCTTCTTGACGCGGGCCCGCTTCTGCGCGGGCGCCTCGGTCGCGGCCGCGGCCGCAGCAGCGGGCGCCTCCTGAGCGGGGGCGGGCGCCGTCCTCCCCTGCCATGGGGCGAGGAGTGGTGACCAGGGGCGGGCGCCCCCCTTCACCCTTCTCACCCTCTGAACCTAAACCCCCAACCCCCGCGCACACCTGGTTCCCCGAGCAGAGCGCCCGAACAGCCCTGGGCGGGGTGGGGCATGGGACATGGGGAGGGGGGGTGGGGGGCACGGGGCATCGCCCAGACTTGCCTGGGAAGTTGGGGCGCCAGCCCCTGGGCTGCCCCCATCCCCCCCCTCTGGGGCCATCTGGTCTGCGCTCTCGCCGCTCCCTGGGGCATGCCGCTCCTCCTCCTCCTCCTCCTCCTCCTCCTCCTCCTCCTCCTTCTCCTCCTCCTCCTCCTCCTCCTCCCCCTCCTCCTCGTCCTCGCCCTCCTCCTCGTCCTCGCCTCACCTCGCCTCGTCCTCGCCCTCGCCCCGCTCCTGCGCCTCCTCCCCCTCCCCCCCCTCCCCTCCTCCTCCTCCTCCTCCTCCTCCTCCTCCTCCTCCTACTCCTCCTCCTCCTCCTCCTCCTCCCCTCCTCCTCCTCCTCCATCCCCCTCCCCCCCCCCCCCCACCGCTCTTGTTCCTTGGCGACCTGCGCCCCGCCAGCCTCGGTCGCGCCGCTGGCCGCGGGGTTGGCCGCGTGGTCAGCGATCTTCTGGCGCTTCCCACCCTCGGCCTCGAGCTCGTCCTTGCGGGCAGGGGGCAGAGGGCCCCGAGGTGGCCCAGGGCCCGAGGGCCCTGACAGAGACGGAGAGACGGCCCAGGACCCCGAGGTGGCGATTGCCCAAGAGCCCTCCGAAAAAAATAATAAAAGGGAACAAAACAGAACCAGGACTGCGCCATCAAACTTGCTCCTCCCCTCCTCCTCACCCTCCTCCTCCTCCTTCTCCTGCCCCTCCCCCACCCTCCTGCCCTCCCAGGCTCGCGGCGCCCCCCTCCCCACATCAGACATTTGATATCGCCCTGTCCTCGGCAGACCTCTTAGTCGTGCTCTCGGCGCCGTTGCTCCACTCGACGTGCTGGACCCACGCCTCGGAGAAGACGCGGTTGAAACCCTTGGTCGATGAGGGTTCGAGGGGGGAGGTTGGGGGCTTTCCCCTCGCTCTCCCCTCGATCCCTCGCTCGCCTCTCTATGGCGCCCACCTCTGCTACTCCCTCTTATCTGCTCGCATCCCCACCCCTACCATCTCCCTCACGTGGCCGCCCCTGCCCAGCCGCCCTGCAGATCTCGGCCGTTCGATCGGCCAGATCCCACAAGCCCAGTCAGGGACCTAAGCGCCGATCCATCTCCACGTACAAGGCGCGGAGCGCCTCCGTGAGCGGATCGTACATGATCCACGGGGGGCCGAGCATCATTGCCTTGCTGAAGAGCTCGATGGCCTAGCGGCACGCGCCCCGCCCCGCCAGGAGGAGGTCGCGGGGGTGAGCGACGGAGGGGGGGCGGGCAGGGGAGAGGGGGGAGGGGAGGGGCACGGTTAAGAAGGGGGGTGCGAGGGGGGGGGGGGGGGGTGGGGGTGGGGAGGGGGGGGGGGGGGGGGGGGGGGGGGGGGGGGGGGTGGGGGGGGGGGGGGGGGGGAGGGGGGGGGGGGAGAAGCGAGGGCCTTCGCCCCCCCCCAGCCCCCCAGCCCCCCCCCCCCCCCCCCAAAACCCCCCCCCCCACCCCCCTCCCCTCCCCCCCTCCCCCCCCCCCCCCCCGGGGGGCCCCGCCCCCTCGGCGCCCCTTCACTCGCCCTAGCCCCCCCGCCCCCCTCCCCGGTCTCCCCCTTCACCCACCCCCCATCCCCTCGCCATCTCCGCGTGCGTTTCCTCCTCCTCCTCTTCCTCGTCCCACTCCTGCCCCCTCGCCCTCCCTTCCCCCCCCCTCCCCCTCCCTCCTCCCCCCCGCGCATTTTCTGCAGCGGGCCTGGCGCCAGCCAAGGGCGCCACCGCCCTCGAGGTGGGCCACCCTGCCCAGAGGCATGTATTTGCCGCACACCCAGTCCTCCTTTTTGTACGTCGTGATCTGCTTCTTGGCTTTCTGGGGAA
>CAUYUJ010013359.1:0-22500 GCA_963575745.1 Prorocentrum cordatum
AAATCACATGAGCACTGAACAGAAAGCAGAAAATGGCACGGCCTTCTCGCTCAACGGCGTGGCCTAGCTCTCCCCAGTGACTACGCGCCTCAGGCTGAGGAGGTGCAGGCACGGGTGCGGGCCCCAGGGCCTCACGAGCCAACGACATCGCTTCCTGCGCCGCCTCCGACCTGACAGGCGCCGCGCTAGCCCCGTGGGCTTGGAAGAATTCAGCGGCCAGGAAGGCCTGCACAACTATGGGCTTACACTCGCGCCGACTCCCTGATCGCAACTGAAGCAGGGAATCGTGGGTTCGAGCCCACCACTTACATTGCTTACACCTCCACTCGCTCTGAGAAGTAAAGTGGTGCAGTTCCTGCTGCACCGGCACCGCGCAGGCCACAGGGCGACCCGCGGTCTGGGCATCAGGGGTCGAGGGGCCCGTGGAAAGCAAAGCGATCGATTGGGCGAACCGACTCAGGAAGTGGAAATCTTCCCTGATGTCGGCGAGATGCTGCTTCTGAGCATCGACAGCAGTAGCGGCAACAGCATGGCCCTCGGACCCCGGCCTGGCGAAACCATAAGCCCAGAGGTTACCAGGGAAATCCTGAATTTCTTGGGCCGAGGACAGGTCCAGGATATCATCCCACTCCGGGTGGGCTTTCATTTGCTGGAGGGTGGGGCGCGCCTGGCCCTCCTGAAACAAATCAAATATGCTGCGCCAGATATCCGCGTGCAACGCCTGGCCGTGAGCAAGGGCTGGGGACCGCTCCATCCCTTCCCGCGCGGCGCTTAAATGGTCTGACACTACCTGGGCGTCTGGGGGGGCCCGCCGAAGAGCTTGGAGAATCGCGTAGCGCTCGGCCCGAGGCACCGACAGGCGCCACCCAGGGAAAGCCCCGAACACCGCGCGGATCGGGGGCCCCTCGAGGCCCAGCTCCACCGCAGCATATCCGCACCGTCTAAGTTCTGGACTGGAGCTCGCCAATCCCGAACCATCGGCGTAGATGCGCCGACCCCAAGGCCCAAGAGCAACCCAGGAATGGACGGGGAGCTCCGAGGGGACTGGGGGAACCTTCAACCTCTGGAAGGGGAAACAGTAGGCGAGCTCGAGCGTGTCCCAAGTCTGGCTCGCCAAGCCCAGTCTCGCCCCTCGCTCGGAGCACTCCCCATCCATCCCACGACGTCCTCAGGATAAATAGAATCATTATTACGAGGGCAATCGAGCACAGGTTCACAAGCAAAAAGCTGGTGGCCAGGGTTCCAGCGTCTTCCTTGCCGCAAAACTGGCAGTCCGAAGAAGTGCTGCAACCGGCAGCTTTGCGACGTGCAGGAGGCCGCATCGCTGACCCCAGGACGCACCTCGCGGCCCCTTGGTCTGGTCCGAGATGTTCAACGCACCGTGACGAAGCCCCCTCACCCAGATCTCCTCGGAACCAGTCGCCTCGGGAACGTGCTGAAGTAAACGCTTGGCCTGCCACCGAGCAATGCCGAGACGGAGGGCAGCACGCACGTCGCGCGGGCACTCGCGTAGCAAGTTTTGCACATGACCCTCATCGCTCTCGATAAGGTGAGCAGAACGCATGCACCAACCTACACGTCGCAAGCTCAGCAAAACGGCGGGGATGGGCTCTTTACAAACCTTCCAAGACTGGGAGGCCTGGGCGCGGCCCGAAATAACCTGCCAAGCTCGCTGGAGTCTGCCCAAGGAGATTCTACTGTCCCAAATCATGGCGCAACATCTCAAAAGTAACAGAACACAAGCATCGAAAGCTGGATCGAAATACCGATCCCGCTGAGTCATCAGCCAGGCAGTGAGGGAGCCTGACCGTTTGGCTCCGACGAGCGAACCAGCGAGCGTGCGTAAGGCCATGCGGGTGCTGTCAGCGACTCCAGACACGCCCGCGCCGCGAGCGCCCGCAGGGAGCACACCGATGCGCCAAAGGGCGGCGACCTTACCAGGGGCTCCGCGCTTCAGGGCGAGCAGCTTACGCTTGCGAGACAGCACCCCCTTTAACCGACTGCGCTCCTGTACTCGCAGTGGGCGGCCTGAGAAAACATCGTGGCCAAGGTTCCGCATGCGCCGATGGCTTTTCAACCGAATGATTTTGGCCGCCGAGCCTATCTTGGCCGCGGCACGGGCTGTCGAGGCAACGACACCGCTGCTGGCAACCTGTAAAATAAAGCCGAGACGGTAGGCCTTGCGGGAAAACCACTGGACTGCAGCCAGAGGCCCTGACTGCTGCAAATCACTACCTATCCACTGAAAGCTTGCATCATCCATGAGGACTCGCGGAATGATGGGATAGACAAGTTCGCAACACCTCGCCATCACTCGATGCAAGAGAAGATGCATCATCGCGTTGGCGTGACTGCACCCAGCCAGAATCCCTTGGTTAGTGACCGCGGACAGGCTCAGAAACCCGAGCGCCTGGACGACCCTGGGACATCGGTAAGCACACAAGACCATCCAAAGCATTCGCAAGGGATACTGGAGGGCATGGGCTTCTTCAAGCAACTTGGCTACTATAATGCACTCACAACACTTGTACATATCAATCAGAACCGACACCGACAACTCCCCCACCGCTCCTGCAACCTCCGCCTCCACATGATGAGCAATGGCAGCGTTGGAAGAGCTCCTGGCAGACCCGCTACTCCAAAAGGCGGGGCGCCGATTCCGAGCTTCCCAATCATGCGAGATCGGCCGCCGAAGCCGGCCCCAAATGCGAACTAAAGTGTTCAAAAGCGATCAAAAGCGCAATGAGGCGATGGCCTCCAGAGGGCTTGCTCAGCCTGATCAGCCGAGACTGCACCCTGTCGCAAAACCAGCAAAGGAGGCGCTCACAGGTGGCGTACAGCAGCGAGAGCGTCTCCAGCGCCACGTCGGAGCACGCGTCGAGCGAGCGCGGGCGAAGCTTCACCTGGCCCAGCGCCGTCGACTTGAAGCCTCGCAGAGCCTCGCGAATCTGCTGGACCGAGAAGGGCGCGAGCAACGGCCACTCGTGGGCGTCAGCAGGCAGCGGCACCTCTGAGCAGCCATGCAGATTCCAAATCGACTGCCACTCGTCTACGCACTCGTCCACGCGCTCGAACGGTTGGCACGCCTCACCCCTGCCATCGGCCACCTCCTGCAGCTCACGAATCTTGGAGTATCGGTGTGCCGTGCCGGCTCCCTCGACGAACGCCTCTTGGGCCCACCTGGCCCAACTGGGCGAAGACTCGCCCATGCCGTCGGCGATGCGCTCCTCAGCCATGTCGATGAGCCTCTGCACTTCCACGTCGAAATCGTCGCGGCAGACATTGGCAATAGGGTCTTCAAAGAAGTCACAAGCGTCTGATGGGGGAAAGTCGCGGATCCACCTGCCACGTCGAACTCTTTGTGTATATATATAAGCCAAAGGTGGCCTCAGCCTCGGGCGAATGCTCGAAAACACCGTTAAGCTGGTCCACGCACGACTTGAGCTTCACACGCACACTGCGAAGGTGACGGAACCATCGATTGAACGACTGCCATGCCGTGAGCGACTTGGGCTGGACTGGCGCCGACGCCTTGAGCTGCTGCCACTTGTGTTTCGGGGGCCCAACATTGCCGTGGTGTTGTCGGCGCTCAGCTTCAACGCGCTCTCCGCGTCTGTCGAGCAGCTCGGCCTCCAAGCCAATCAGCACCTCATCCCAGCATTCTGCCAGGCTCTGGGCCGAACCAGCATCGCGAAGCCGCTGCTGCACATGCAACCATTCACGCACAGGCGGAAAAGGCGAACACCCAACAGGCGGCTCCGCTGGGAGCGGCTTGGGCTCAACAGCCACGCGGCAACGCATCGCGCGCGGCTTGCCCGACACCACGGCCGCCGCGGGCAAGTGCGGGAACGCGTCGGCAGCGCTGTCCGCCGACGGGGCAATCATACGGCGGGAGAAGCCTTCGGAAGCATAAAACCAATCACGATGGGCACCAGGCGTTGCTTGGATACGCGTGGGCCCGATGCTACTATGGCGGATGCTCTTCAAGCCGATGAACCAACCATCGATGCCACAGCCAGGGTCCACGTTCCAGTCAGCACCAATGACCCACTCCTGGCCTGCCACGTTCAACTTAGCGATGTACTTAGCGATCGCGGTCAGCAGATCAAATTCTCACCGGCGAAACCGAAGCCAACGACGAGGCGCGCCGAGATGCAAACCACGCCGTCTGCCATGGCCCAGTGGGCCTTGGCCGCCACCGCTCGCCCAGGGTATAAGATGGGATTCTTGAGCATGGGAGGCGTCGACAACAGCGCGCGTTCTGGGGCAATCACCGCGACCCCGCCAGCTGTGCCTCCACGACCCGTAGAGACAGAAGGAGCCCAAATACCACGCATATTCACGTTTTTGCAGCTGTGCTGAACGTCGGGGAGCTTCGTCATGTCATAATGATGCCCTTGGACCAACACAATTCCACGACTGTAATCTGGAACGCTCAGCAACCTGACCAACGGCCCGTGCGACGACGCGTTGATCGCGCAGACTGAGCTTGAACGAACAGACTTGTGTAGCCTGGCTCCCGAGGTTCCCCGCATCACGGTTTATTTCATCCACTGTGCGACTTGAATCCTCGGGGCCATCCTGGAATTCCAAACCACCGAACTTCTGATCTGAACCTGGATAGCACTGGAAAGCGGGCACACGACTGATCAGACGCCGCACTCCCTGTCCGAAGTGTCAGTTGCCACGCTCTGAGAGAACTAAAGCGCAGCGATCAGGCAGACCAGCACCCAAGCCACGGCTATCAATGCCACTGAAGGTCGGCGCCCTCTGCCCCACGATGCCCGCCTGGCAGCGCTGACATGCCGCGAGCGAGCGGGGTGAGCAGCGCGTGCCAACAGTGACGACAGCGCCCGAGCCAAGGCTGTCAATGCCACTGAAGGTCGGTACCCTCTGCCCCACGATGCCCGCCCGGCAGCGCAGACATGCCTCGAGCTAGTGGGGCGAGCAGTGCGTGCCAACAGTGACGACAGCACAGGGTCTCGGCCGCTATGCTGTGCACGCTGCTTCTTGGCACATGCTCCAACTACTTCGCCGAGACGTTTGATGGCCGATCTGAGCTGACTCTCGTCCTCAGGCGCATCCGCGCCGAAGGCTTCCTTGTAGAAGGCCTGAAGGTCAGGTAAGTCATCAGAGCCCATGGGGATGGGCACACTCTCAGCGGGGCCATCTGAAGCAGCAGCTTCAGGAGCGCCACCGCCAACGCCCCCAGCAGCAGCAGTGCCTGACCCACCTTCTTCACGAGCTCGGCGCTCAGCTGCTGCCTTGTCCAGCGCGCGAAGCCGATCGAACGTGCCGACGACGTCGTTCCGCATGCTCTGCTCGGCGCCGAGATTCTCGAGCATCCTGCCCACCTCCTCGGTCGACGCGTCGAGACCCGAGATGACGGCGCGCAGAATCGGAGGCCCGCCGGCGAACCCTGGCTGCGGGACCGACATTGCCGCTTTCCTGCGCTGCTCCTCGGCCTCCACCAGCTAAGACGCCGCTACCGACAACACGTCCTTGGCCTCAGTGAGCTGCACCTGGAGGTCGTGGAGTTTCTGCCCAATCGACTTGACATGGCCGGACTGCCGATCTGGGTTTCTCCTAGGCCTGGCGACGGTTGACCAGCTGGTGTAGATGCACGGCAACTGGCTTGTCACGCATGATGCGCTCCTTGAACGCGTCGTGCTCAACGACCACCTCGGCCTTGCACTTGAGGAGCAGCGGGTCCTTCGAATCGCCGATCGCGCAAATGCCTGCGCCGATCTCGCTGAGCATGGCCTTGTCGGCATCGGAGGCGGCGGCGGCGTCGGACTGGGGAGCCTGCACTTGAGCCGACCCGCCCCCCGTTCCACCACCTGCGAGACTCCGAAGCCTCTCGATCTCCTTGTCCTTAGCTGCGAAAGCCTTCAGCTGCTGCTCGAGTTTGACCCTGTCCGCCTGCTGCCTCCTCTCCAGATGCTGCAGGACGGCTTATTTGCATGGTTCCACCATATGGTGCCATCTCTTGGATTGACGCACCACTTGCAATACCACTGTTGCGCTTTCGCTTGGCGGCTGGCAGCATGTCCACTAGAAGGGCGAGGTGCCATCCGCTCGCGAGGAGCGCACAGAGAACTGGAGAGCGAGTACTGATTGTGACTTGCGAGAGTGAACCCCTCAGTACGTTAAGCTGTCGAGGGCCGCAATCCCCTCACGCCAGCATGCCAAGGTCCCTGAGCCGATGCTACGGACCTTGAGCCAAAATGGCTACGGAGAGGAGGAGGAGGAGGAGGAGGAGGAGGAGGAGGAAGAGAAGGAGGAGGAGGAGGAGGAGGAGGAAGACGAGGAGACGAGGAGGAGGGAGAGGAGGAGGAGAAGGAGGAGGAGGCAGGGGAGGACGAGGAGGAGGAACGAGGAACGAGGAGGGAGGACGAGGAGGAGGAAGAGGAGGAGGACGATGAGCGGAGGAGGAGGAGGAAGGAGGAGAAGGAGGAGGAGTAGGAGGAGGAGGGTGGGCGCGAGGAAACGAGGGAGGAGGAGAGAGGAGGAGGAGGAGGAGGAGGAGGAGGAGATAGGAGGAGGAGGAAGAGGAGGAGGAGCAGGAGGATGAGGAGGAGAACATAGAGAAGGAGAGGAGCGACGAGGACGAGAACGGGATGGAGGATGGATAGGAGGAGGAGGAGGAGGAAAGGGAGGAGGAGGAGGAGGATGAGGACGAGGACCGAGGACGAGGAGGAGGAGGACGAGGAGGACTAGGAGAAAAGATGAGGAGGAGGAGGAGGAGGAGGAGGATGAGGAAGGGAGGAGGAAGGAGGAGGAGGAAGAGCGGAGGGAGGACGAGGAGGAGGGGAGGGGGAGGACGAGGAGCAGGAGGATGAGGAAGCGGAGGAGGAGGAGGAGGAGGGGACGAGGCGGAGGACGAGAGAAAGAGGAGAAAGAGAGAGGACGATGAATGGGAGGGAGGACGAATGAGAGGAGGAGGAGGAGGAGGAAGCGGAGGAGGAGGAGGAGGGCAGAGGAGGAGGCCAGAGGAGGAGGAGGAGGAGGAGGAGGAGGAGGAGGAGGAGGAGGAGGAGGCAGGAATGGGGATACTTTGAGAGGAAGGATGAGGGAGAAGGGGGAGGAGGAGCGGGAGGGGGAAGAGCGGGGCGACAGGAAGGAGGAGGAGACGGAGAGGGAGAGGAGGAGCAGGATGAAGGAGGGGATGTGAGGGGGAGGGGAAAGAAGGATGAGGAAGATGGATGAGGAGGAGGAGGAGGAGGAGGAGGAGGAGGAGAAGCAGGAGGAGGAGCAGAAAGGGGAGGAGGGCCCAACCCACCGACATCGTATCTTTTTCACGCGGACCCCCCGAGGCCTCAACCCACCGCCTTTCCATCCCGAACTGTTTTTCGACTGCGGGGGGCCCAGCGAGGAAAGCGAGGACCCATAGAGGCCGAAGATAGCAGAAAACCTTCAGTCGAGATGTTTTCAAGATGCAAGGAGGCACGAAACGAGGGGGACGAGGAGGAAGGAGCGATTCCCAGGACGCCTTCCCATGAGGTGGCGACATCCCAACCCGACCCCCACCAAACATCGATTCTCCCGAATCGATGGAAGGCAGGGGAAGGGCTCGGATTTCGCCACCTGCTCGGCGAACTCCGAACCCTCTCCCCGCCTAGCAACACAGCGACTTGCTGCGCGGGCCACGATAAGCGACATCAGCAGTGCCTCCCGAAGTGGCAGTGTGGCGTCAGGATAGTTTCCAGCTTGACTGGCTACGAAGGTCCTGCTAGGGCCACCGCCCCAGCTAGAGGTTCTGAAACCAGAAGGGGGCCGCGGGAACCACGCCTGCAAGCTTAGGTGCCATGTCACTGTCTTCCACCCCCGCCGCCCATCGAGGGTAGGGCGACGAGGCCAAATCCGCTCGCAATTGGTCCCCGGACTCCTCGCGGGGTCCGCCTGGTGCAACTGTTCACCGCGGATGCGTTCTTGTCGGTCTCCGGGCACCCACGCGGCCCACGGGGGCCGAATCGAAACTGGCCAAAATGGTTTGTTCTGTTCACCCCTGCCGCCCATCGAGTTGCCTGAATCGCTGGTCGGCGAAGGCAGGGCTCGGATCTCGCCGCCGAACCCCCCTGTGGCCGGCATCCCGGCGAGGGGAGGCCTCGACAACACCTGCCTCAGAGCCGCCACTCCGTCCCGACATGTTGCTTTGGACGGAGGGCCGGGGCCTGGCGAGGGCCCAAAACTGATGGTAAGGGTGCACGACACTTTTTTAGCGGGGCTGGCCATCGAAAGTGGCTGAGGATGGGCCAAAGGTGACCGAAGATTCAAGGATGCAAGGGTACCCTTAGGAGGTCGATCATCCTTACCAGCTTGACTGTAGAAGCCGAAAATAGCAGCCACCAACGAAAACATATCTCCGTCGTGATTCTGGTTCACGACACGATGAGGCCTGGCGCGATCCCAAGGACGCACCCCCGCCCCCTTGGGAGCGGCATCCCCAGGACGCCTCCACCCCCGCGACATCTCCAGCGATCCACAGGACGCCCCGGGAGCGTCCTGGGAATCGCTGAGGGTGCCGCTAACCTAGTGGGGATCGCTCCTGCCTGATGGTCATCGCTCCTCCCTGTTGAGGGATCGCTGGCGTCCTGGGGGCCGCTCCTTCCTAACGGGGGGCTCCCTCCAATTTGGAAGGAGCGATCCCCAGGACGCCCCCTATCCATACGGTGGCGGCACCCCAACCCGACCCCCACCAAACATCGATTCTCCGGAATCGATGGGAGGCAGGGGAAGGGCTCGGATTTCGCCACGTGCTCGGCGAACTCCGAACCCTACCCCCGCCGCCCATCGAGTAGCCTCAATCGTTGGTCGGTGGGGGAAGGGTTCAGACCTCTCGACTACACGCAAGAGTGACCCCAGGCAAGATCGACCTTTGGTGCGCGGCTTTAGGGGGCCGTGGGTGGGCCAAATCCGAGCGAGCAGGCCAGTGATGGGGGTGACCCCTGCGAACCCGCACCGAAGGTCACTCCTGCGAAGGGTCCCCTTTGCGCGAAGCCGAACTAGGAAGGAGCGATCCCCCCTCCCTTGTGGCTGAAACCTGGCAAGGCGAGAGCTGGGGCCGCGGCGGATCTTCACGGCGGCGTCCTTTCCCCTCTGGAGGACGCACCTGCCCGTGCACACCTGGCGGCGGGAAGGGCACGCGGGGAGGGGGGAGGCTCGAATTTCGACCCTCGAGTAAGACTCGGACGGGTATGAAGCGGAAATCTCTGAGAATCGGCGGGCCCAGAAGATCTCTCCGGCGCCGCGGCCGCTTCAGAGCGTTCCAAAAGGCTTCTGAACGGATCCATCTCGAATCCAACCCGTCCGATCGAGGCTCCGCGCCGCCGCGGCTGGATTCCCCGTGGGCTTCGGTCCCGGAAACGGCTTTCGAGAGGGAAGAGGAGGAGGAGGAGGAGGAGGAGGAGGAGGAGAAGGAGGAGGAGGAGGAGGAGGGGGAGGAGGAGGAGGGGGAGGAGGAGGAGGGGGAGGAGGAGGAGGAGGAGGAGGAGGAGGAGGAGGAGGAGGAGGAGGAGGAGGAGGAGGAAGAGAAGCGCCCTGGCCAAGAGGAGACCCTGGACTTCCCCGACCCGAACCAACTCCGGAACCTCAGGTTCCTTCCTGTCCGCGCGCGCGCCGCGGCAATGGCGGCGGGGGCGCGGTCTGGGGGGCGCCAGCCTGGCGCTGGCCCGCACGACCCGCTGAAGCCTGGCCTGCCCTATGGCTACAATAGACGCACGAGGGCGGGCACGCAGTGTATGATTCGTGCGAACACACAAGTCCAGACACAAAACGATCGACAGCAACGCAGCATCAGAGAGGGGGGGAAACTGATACACCTGAATTCGGGCAGTTCCAGTGGCTAGACAGAAAACAACCAGAGCGTGGGCAGAAAGAGGCCTAACAAATCGAACATATGACATTCGAGGACATGTTTGAGCGTGTCTCCGTCTTGGAAACCACGCGCGGGGCGTTCAAGGGTCGGGCACCGAAATCGGCCCGATGTGCACCAGGCGCTGCATACTGCTTAAAAAAAAAGCCAGCACCGTGGGAGGAGCAACCTGGGCGGACCTCCAGAAAACCATCATGATCCGATCGAAATCACGATCGGACAGCCCAGGATGACTTTTCCAAAATTCTACCTAGCAGGGCGGGCTTCATGGACCGAGTGGAACGTGCATGTAGGACACGCGCAGCGCGCTTTTGGAAGGGGGACCTCATACTGGGGCATGTCGGGTATGCTCCACATGAAAACACCATTGTCGACCATGGCACGCATAATGCTATCCTTCCACCAGGGGTGTTGCTTCCAGCCGAAAATACAGTCATCGTATTGAGAGAAGCAACCAGGAGCCTCCGCAATCTCCCGGAGAAAGGGTGATTGTGGGGCCGCTCGATGAATGGCCGCGCGGCCAACCTTTCCAGGCTGGGTGAGCATTTACATCGTGGCGGCACTGATGGCATTGTTCGGGCCGGCCGTGAGCCTCTGGAGAATCTCTCGCTCGAGCTTGAGACGCGGGCTCGTTTGCGGCAGCGGTTTGCGCGGGAAGGCGAAGGCGGAGAACGCGAGCATATTGCACTGGGCGATGTTTTCGGTCAAGCCTGACTCGACGCTGCGGATCATCTGGATGCGCCGAACGTGCCTACGAAGAGCTGGCTCCTGCGGGGCGCCCGCGCTGCCAGGGCCAAGGCGCGCCCCGTGATGCCGCCCGCGAGGGCGCGACAGATGGCCAGGAACCTGGAGACCGCGCTCCGCCAAGGCACCAAGAAATTCAGCCTCCGAGGGCCCAGGGAAGACCGCCGCCCGCGCTGATGTGCGGGCCCAATCCAGGCCCAGCGAGGCCCCGCGCGCTCATGCTCGAGACCGCAGCAGAAACAATGTCCCCCGACCCGATGCCCACGCCATCGGCGAAGGCTCGCAGACAGTGCGCAGGGCGCGGCAGAACGAGGCAGATCTTCCTTAGCGCTGGGTCAGCAGCTAAAGCGCAGAGGGAGCTACTCGCAGGACATTCTTACTTGATGCCACGGGGAAACCAGTCACCGATGTCGTTATGCATTCCGCGATGCGAAATCGCGATCCACATGTCACGATAAAGATATTCGACAGCTCCGATGAAAAAAGAGGGCGTGCCCCCGCGGCCCGCAGCGCGGCGAGCGTGGCGCGGCGCAGCAGACTCAGAAAAGCTGCGCGGACATCGCGCATGATGCTGGCGTCGGTTGAAACGTTGCGCTGCTCATGCCAATGAGCTGGATACTGGAGTTCGATCACGCTTCCATTCATTTTGCGACCGCGACAAACCCGCGCTGTTCACGCGTGCGTGGGCACCGACATATGTAGGCGAAGGACTGGTTGAGGGCGAGTGAAATGATCTGTGGCGTGCGCGACATGGCTAGAGGACGTGCAACCTCGGGCTGACGGATGCACAATTCCTGATCATGCGGGTCATCACTTTTGGCTGAAAATGCCGGCGCCGAAATTGAACTCGCGGTGGCGCGCGCAGCTGTCCAGAATGCGTTCGCGCGGGGCATGCAAGGCCGAGCTTCCATCGCCCCCCCGCACGCACGCACCCGCTATCAGGTGTCCCGCCAGGCCCTGGGGCACCGGCGTGAGTTTTTCCCCATCGCCTTGAACCATCATCCTCCGGCATCCAAACAATGTCATTGGATATGCGGGGGGCGCGTGCAAGAAGCTCGTCAGGCGAGGCTCCATCCACCTCCACCTCCTGATGTAATTTGCCACAATGACGGGCCAGTTCCTGAGCTCCAGTTCAGGGGCCCATGACGGGGGCGCCAAGCGGGTCCGAAATCGCCAGCAAAGAGACTGCGGCAGCGCAGACTATCCAGGCCGTTTGAAACGCGTGCAACGCGTTTATGTGCTGCTGCTTCTTCTGCTAGCTGATGTCACTGGCGGCTTGGACTTGCTCGACCTGACCACCAATCTGCAGTGACTTCAGGGTGCGCAGAAAATGGTGAAAGCCAACGTAGCTGGCGTGCCAGCACCCCTCTGCGTTGAAATACTGGTGCAGACGTGGAAATGCTTGCACTGCGCGCCTCAAAATACCGTGAGACCATGGGCGCAATCCCCGCGTGGCCGCCAGGGCCCGCGATGTGCATTCTGAGAGCGAGCTTGCCCACGCTCGTTCGAGCTGAACCATGACTGGCTTAGCGGCAGCTTTATTGGCCCCCCGAACTTCCCCCGCCCTCTCGATCGGGCCCCCAGAGATCTCGCCGCCTCCAAGAAGAGAGCCCCGAAAAACCTTTGGAAACATGCTATGCTTGGCCACCCAAGACTGGGTGCTGGGAGCACTGCGGGAGCACTGAAGGGCCAGAACCAAGTAAAAAGTGGCATGATCGGAAGACGCGGCGAGGTCGGCCGTGCAGCCGAACGCATCTGAGCTGGGAGTAAAATCAAGCAGCAGGCCAGCAGAGAGCGAAGTGCAAATGCGAACTATGCGCAAGACGGACAGGATCATGGACCGGCCATTCTGGGACCCTGGCTTGAGGACGCCTGGGGCCACGCTGAGGCAATCCAAAAGCCGCCCGAGGGCCTCCTGCAGACAGTTTTGATGCATCGAGGGCTCTTTTGGGCAATCTTGGGGCCCTTGCGCGTCTCCTTGGGGCCTTTTGGGGCAACTTGGGAGGCTCATGGGGGCCTCGTCGGACCACTTGGGGACTCTTGGGGCCTTTTCTGGGCCTCTTAGGGTGGGGGACTCTGCCATTAGGTTCGCGTTCCCATTCTTGGGCCTCTCTCGGGACTGTCTCGGGCCCTCTCGGGCCGTCTTGGGCGCCTCAGGCACTGTCATGGGGCCTCGTGGGCTGTCGTGGGGCCCTCTTGGAGGCCTCTTCAGCTATCGTAGAGCGGTCTTGGGGGCCTCTTGGGCCGTCTTGGAGCGTCGGGGCGCCAAATGGCTGAAACGCTAAAATGTACAAAAACCACCGGAAAATCCGTGATGTTGGCTTCTTGGGGACCTTGTGGGAATGCGGGCCATCCGGAGGTCATCTTGGGCGCGTTAGAACAGTGACTCCGCGATAGTAGGCCTCCTGGAGGCCTCTCGCATAGTAGGCCTCCTGGAGGCCTCTCGCGGCCTTTTCCATCTGCGTTGGGGCTGTCTTGGGCGGTCTGGAAGCGCCCCTGGCGCCCCGACACCCCCATGGCGCTTCGGGGGCCCCCCTGCCTCGGTCCAGGGATAGATATATATATATATATATATATATATATATAGAGAGAGAGATAGGTTTATACATTATATAGACGTATACATGACATATGTCTATATTGTGTCTTCGGGGGCCTCTTAGAGAGAGTTCTGAAGCCTTTTGAATGCCGGCTTGGGGCCTCTTCGAGCCTCTTTGGGGTTTCTTGGTGGCCTCTTGGGGCCTCTTGGGGGTCTCTTGGGGCACATGTTGAAAAGGAACCGCCCTCCATCCTTGAAGCGGTTGTAAGCTTTGAAACTGAATGTGCGCGGCGCTAGGTCGAGAGCCACATGTTGAAAAACACCCGCCCTCCATCTTTGACACCAGTGCGAACTTTTAAGCCGAATGCGTCAAGCGCTAAAACGAGAACCACATTTTGAAAACGACCCACCATCCATCACGGAAACTGTTGCAAACGTCTACGACGAATGTGGGCGGCGCTGCGGCGGGAGTCGCATTTTGAAAACGTCCCGCCCTCCGTCCTTGACACTGCTGCAGATTTCAAGATACAGGATCATAATTGCTGAGAAAATCGCACGCAAAACGCCCGACACGTCTGGGGGCGCGACAAGGATGAGTTATTAGACAGAGAAAGGGGTGACGGGGGGAGGGTGGAGGTAATGGTGCTTTATCCACTCTTCCGCCCCCGTTTGACCTTCTTGTTCTCATGGTGCACGCACTGCTTGCAATATCTTGGTGTGATCACGCGTGTGGTTCCCCTGTTGTCAGCACATGCGGTCAGACGTAACGGCCATCCAGCCGACTCACCAGCCTATTCTCGATTTGAGGCTGGTCCCAGTTGCAACTCACTCGTCCTCCGCCTCCCCGGCCGCACCATAGTCGAGTCTATGTGTGCACTCAGTCGCTCTGCAGCGCTTTCTGTGCTATTTTTCGAAGAGCTGCGAATCGCGCACTCTTATGCCCATGCGTCCTTCCGGACGCTCGGCTCTGGTGGCGGTGGTGGTCAAAAAAGGGTGAGCAGGGCGAGGAGGTAGGTATGCTCCGCGTCATGAGAGGCCCAGGGCCCGACACCTAGAGTAATGCAAACAACTCCACCTACGCAACGCTCCTGGAAACCAGGTCTCGCTGCCTTCCAACTACGACGGTCTTGCGCCTCTTCGAGCCGATATTCCCCGCGCTCGGAAAAAAACAGTACATTTGGAGGATGAGGGCGAGGCGGAAGAGGACCAGAGTGAACCTAAGACGCATAAGCAATGCTGCACCACGCCCGCCCGTCTCAAGCCCCCCCTCATGAACCCATGCGCGAATTCCCTTCCAATGCGGGAAGTGCCCCCCTGAAAGACGAGCGCCCCAAGGCCCTGCAATTCGGACGAAAATCCCACACGCCTGGTCGTGAAAACACAAGGGAGAATCACATGAGAGCCTCGACCTGAACAGGACCCCCCTCCATACATGTAGCCGTGGCACAAGGTTATATGTCTTAGTATAGTGGAAGCCTTACGCGAAATGTATATGCTGATCAGGAATCACCCTCCATCCGTATAAGTGTTAGGAAGCTTCCTAAAATGACTGTGCGCGGCTAGCTCTACGGCGAGACCCCCCTTTGTTGTGAGAAGAAGCTGCTCTCCATCCATGTAACTGCTGGACGATGTTGAGACGAATGTGCGCACCGCCAAAAAGGGAACCACATGTGGAAAACGAACCGCCACAAACATCCGTGCAACTGCTGGAAACACTAAGCACGAATGTGCGCGACGCTACTGCGAGAACCAAATTTTGAAAACGCACCACCTCCATTCGTGCAACTGCTTGGGAAAATTAAGACGAATGTGCGCTGCGCTGCGGCGAGACTCACTGTGAACACCAACCATCCTCCATCCGTGCAATTGTTGGAAGCTTTTAAATGAATGTGCGTGGCGCTGAAACGAAGGCCGCATTTTCAGACCCCCCCCTCCATCCGTGTAACTGCTGGAAACGTTTGAAAATAATGTGCGCGGCACTAAAGCGAGAGCCACATTTGGACCCCCTCTCACATCCGTGTATCTGTTGGGAATGTCGAGCTTGGGGGTCGTACACAGTGAGCTCTCAAGCGAAACGCACGGCCCGCCCAACCGACACGTCTTTTGGCCAGACGGGGAATCGTCGATAAGGAAAAAGGATGAATGAGGAGGAGGAGGAGGAGCAGGAGGAGGAGGACGAGAAGGAGGATGAGGAGGAGGGGGAGGTGGAGGATGCGAGGGAAAGGGCGCGTCCTTCCATCCTCCTTCTTCTCTGGGCCTTTGGGGGCTTCCTCCTTGTCGCCACGGCTTGGTGCGGCTCGGAAAACGGGCATGGATGGATCCAGGGTCGGTCAGGGGGCCAAATTCGAGCGGATTTGAGTTGGAAGGGCGGCAACTATACACCTACCTAGTAGACCCGCCTGCAGCGGGCAAGGACGCTGGGTGGGTGTGTGTGCGCAACAGCCACACGTGTCCTCGAGCAGCAAGACCGCGGGAGCAATGCGTGTCCATGCCTTCGGCGAAGCTCCCCAGCGAATGCGTGTCATGGCCGCCCCTGGGCTATTCGCCCTTGTTGTCGCTTCTGAGCAATTGTGGACCGGTTGCGTCTCTCTGGCGTGAGGAGCTGAGCCCATCTGCCAAGACGCCCCAGAAACAATCCCAACATGTGGCCTCGCTACCCACGAGCAGAAGCCAGCCTACCCCGACTCCACGACAGCACGACACCTGACACCCGCCGCGAAAGCAGGACTACTTCTTCCCGCCGCCCACCCTGACGACCTGGGGAACTCGCGCACAGATTCGCGCGCACGCCGCGCACGACACGAACACGACGTGCGATCTCCTCTGCGGGGGCGGCCTCAAAGACAGAGGAGGGAGAACCGAACCGTGAGGGAGGATGCGAACATGGCGGCGCATACTCCTGCCTCCTGCCACCTCCTACAGTCGGGCTGCGACGCCTTTCTGGCTATGAGAAATCCTGTGAACCTGGAAATCTCAAAACATCTCATTATCATGACCTCTTGCTCCTCTGTGAATCCGCCCGCCCACGTGGCAGGTTTCCCCACCGCCCCCGTGGTGGTCCCAAAGCGGCCTCCTGGAGCCTGAATCTCGGAGATCTACTTACGGGGATCAATCCAAACCCGGATAAGTCGGGCTTTGCAGGATCCTGCAACATCCTACAGGATCCCGCAAGATCCTGTGCGCTGGCCGGGGTCAGTGCAAGCCTGGCTCTGCAGGATCCTGCAAGATCTGGCGTTCTGGCTGACCTCCGTTTCAAGGCCCCCGACGAAGCCGACCGCCCACGTGGCCGGTTTGGCCAGCAATCCCCTGGTGGTCCCGAATGAGCCACGGCCCCCTGGAACACGATTTAGCCTGGTCCTGGGCCCGTCCGGACCCCCCCCCCCTTCCCGGGGCGAACGAGAAGGGGGTTAGCGAATCCACCCGCCAGCGTGGCCAGTTTCCCCGGCGCCCCCTGGTGGTCCCGACCGAGCCACGGGGCCGCCTGCAGCCCGAATCTCCCATGGGCCCAGGGACCTCCGTGGCTCACGGCGTCAGGGCTCGAGTGCCCTTCCCCAGGGGGCCCAGGGACACACAAATAAACGGGCACGAGTCCCAGGATTCCCCATAGTTTCCACATACCCTGGATGTTCGCCTCCCCTCCACTTCCCATATTTTCCAGATACCCCTGGGAATCGACGATTCTTTGTCTGCTGACTATACCGAACTCAGGATAAGGAGCATCGGGGGGCCAAGCCCCCAAGTCAATCTTCTTCAGGTGCATGGAACCAATGTGGAAGAAGAGGGGCAGGAGGAGGGACCGCAGCGTTGCCCCTGACCCCCTCCCTCCCCCAACTCGGGGCGTCCGCGAGGGGGGCGTCCAAGAGGGGGGCCGCAAATCAGGGCCCCAGGCATGTGCGCTGAAGACGCGGGACCAGGGGACGCGTTGAAAGGAGAGCAGGCGCCATGACATCTGGAACAAGATCGTGGCCCCAGCGGTCGACTCCTCGCAGAAGGTTGAGCTCAGGCCGGCTGTGGGCTCGGTGGTGTTTGGGGTTCTGCCAGGTATCGTTTACCGATCCCTATCCCCACCAGCGTGGGCTGGGCCCCACTGGCCGATTTACCCCCCTAGATGGGGATATAGGCCGTGTTCTTCGGGTTTCGAGGGGTGCACCCCCAACTGGGGTGTAATGTGGTGGGGGTTTGGAAGGGGATGAGCATGGGGACGGGGATGGGTTAAAGGATACTGAGAGATACAAATCGTGTGCTTCGCGCTGCAGATGGTATTCCCGTGACTCCCTCGGTCATATCATGGCCCAGGCCATGATACAGGTGTCGGAAGCAATCAAGCAACACTCACGCGTAACATATACTGTGAACTCCCCCGCTCCCGAATGCAATGTTGGTTTCGGATCTTCCGAGTTTGAATGTCCGAGCGGAGATGCGTGACCGTGACCGTGACAACTTTGAAGTTCGGGGGAGGATTGAAGTGTTACTTCTTTGTTTCTCTCAATCGTATCCTCCCTCGTCATCATGAACTGGATCGGCGCAAATTGGCAGCCGAGTCGGAGAAGTCGACTCGGCGGAAATCGGCAGGCCAGCAGGCCTCCGTTGAGAAATCGGAGTCCAAATTGGAATCCGAAGCCGAATCGAGCCGGCATCGGAAGCCACCGGAGTCGAATCGAATCGGAATCGAAGCCATCGGAGGGGTCGAAAGATGGACCCTGCGTCATCACCCCCCTCTTGGCCGCCTCCGACCCGCCCCCGGCGAGAGGGTGGACGGTCCGCCCCTCGCCGAGGCCTCCACGTCGAACAGCCGCGCCCGGACCTCGCTGCGCTCGTCGCCGCGGTGCAGGAAGGCCGCGGTCCAGCCCGCGCGCGGGGTCGCAGACTCGCCAGGGGGGAAGGGCGTCGGCGCTGGCGTTTGCGTCTGCGCTGGCGTCGGCGGCGGCGTCGTCGTCGTCCTCGGCGTCGTCGTCGTCGTCGTCGCCGTCGTCGTCGTCGTCATCGTCGCCGTCGTCGTCGTCGTCGGAGGAGGAGGAGGAGGAGAAGGAAGAGGAGGAGTCGGAGAAGGAGTCGTCGTGGTCGTCAAGGTCGGAGGGGGAGGAAGGGGAGGAGGAGAGAAGGAGACGCCTCGAGTTTTCGCTTCCGCGGCCTGCCTACGAGAAGGAGGAGGAGGGGAAGGGGGAGGAGGAGGAGGAGGAGGACGAGGAAGCAATAGTAAACCAAAGATGCATAAACGATGCTGCAACACACCCTCACGTCCCAAGTCCCTTCCTCATACGCCCCTACAAAGTGTCCTTGTCATTACAAGAAGCGCCCCCGCGAAAGACCAGCACAGTTGGGCCTGCCAATTCGGCAAAGGCCCCGCTTTGAAAAGGAATCTCACCAGCCTCTGGGTGGAGGTGGTTTAGGGCGCTTCCTCTTCCAACCCCCTTCTCCTTCTTCGGGAGGGGTTCACCCCTGGACCTGGAGGGGGGGGGCGGCGGCGGCGGCATGTCAGAGGGTGGTTTTGGGTGTAAGAAAGCTCCAAGAGGGCATCCGAGTTTCCCAACATGACCTCCAAGATGGTCTAAGATAGCGCGCGAACGCTCAAGATGACTTCCAACATGCTCCACAAGATACCAAGACCAGTCCAAGACGTGACTGCCAAGGAGGCCTCCAAGAGGTCAACTCCTTCAACCACCATATTAAAATCAATGATTGTAGCCGTCTCGCATTTTCGCTTCCGATGAGCTCCCGCGGCCTCAAGATGGCTACAAGAGGGCCCCACGAGGGGCGCTCGATGGCCTCAAGACGGCCCCACAAGAGGCGACGCTGGTGGCTCCAGAGAGGCGATGCTAACTAAGAACCACCCTCTCCGATCAACGAAAACATTGAACAAAGCATTGGGTTCGACAGATCTTAGCTTTTCGGGGGTATCCTTCGGAGGCATTTGGCCCCTGGCCCCAGACTTTTTAAGATGGCCTCCAAGATGGCGCAGTATTGTCCGAGTTGGCCCACGATGGCTTCCAACATACCTCGAAGAGGCCCAGTGGTGGCCCCGAGATGCTCCACTCTACTCGCCACGGGGCAAGGGTCGAAGGGGGAAACATGTACTACTCCACTGTACTCGAAACGTGGCATCCCCTGCGGGGCGAAACAATCATTACTCAACTCTACTCGGCACGTGGCAACGAAGCTAAGCGTGGCAATACCGCGCGGGCCGACAATACACAATCTCACTCTACTCGCCACGTGGCAACGCTGGGGGGGGGGGGGGGCGAAACAGCACACCTCCATTCTCTTCGCCACGTGGCCACGGCGTGGGGCGGGAACAAACACAATACCACTCCATTCGCAACGTGGCAATAACAGGCCGGCGAAAGAAGTACAACACAATTTTGTGCGCCACGTGGCAAGCCGCACAACGAACAACAACTACTCTATTGTATTCGACGTGGCAACGCCGCGGAGGCGAACGCAAACATCTACTCGGCACGTGGCTCCACCACGGATGAAACTGACGCCGCCGACAATACGGACGACAACGACGGCGACGACGACGACGGACGACGACACTGACGCCGACGAGGACGGACGATGACATCGAGAACGACGACGACAAAGACGACGATGACGACGACATCGACATCGACATCGATGACGACGACGACGACGACATCGACAAACGATGACGCCGACGACGACAACGACATCGACATCGACGACAAAGACGACATCGACATCGACGACGACACCGACGATACCGACGACGCTGACGACGACGACGACGACGACAATGACGCCCGCCCGCCGGCGCACCCGCCCGCCATCCCGCGAGCCCACCCGCCCGCCTTCTCGCCCGCCCGCCCGCGGGCGCACCCGCCCGCCCGCGCACCAGCCGAAGCGCGCGTCCGCCCGCGCGCCCGCCCGCGCGCAACCCGCCTGCCTTCTCGCCCGCTCGCCCGCAGGTCCTCTTTGAGCCCTCCTAGGGCCTTCCCAAGCCGTCTTGGAGGGGCCCGAAGAAAGTCAGCTCCAAAATTACCCCAAGAGAGTCCAGTCAAAACGCGCTGTGACACAACGGTTTTGTCACACTGTGACTTCGGAGCTCCATCGTGGAGCCCTCTTGAGCCTCTTGGAATCCTCTTGAGGCCCTCTTGGAGCCTTCTAGGGGGCCCTCTTAGAGCCCTCTTCGGGATTGAGTGGGCGGAAGAGGCAGCTTGAGTGGGAGGAGGTAGCTCGAGTGGGAGGAAGAGGCAGCCGAGGCAGAAGGGAGACGACGAGAACCCTCTTCGCGGTTGCGGGGCTGGCCAGGTTTCGCGTGGAATTTTAGTTTTCGGTGCGGATTCCAAATGTCGCGATTCCAAATAAATGCAAATTTCTCAAATAATTCTGGGCTTCGGTGCGAATTCCGGGTTTCGCGCGGAATTCTGAGTTTCGGTGGGGATTCTGGGTTTCGCGTTTCAAGCTGTTCGGGGTTTCGTCCGAAACAGTTCCAGGTTTGGCGGCGATTCCCGTGTTCGCCGCTGCACCCAGGGACACCTCTGGCAACAACCGAGGGAGGGGAGGTGAGGGGGAATGGGGAGGCGGCGTGATCCTGAAACGCCGCGGCGACCACTCATCACGCTACTCCTTCTCACCTCCCTCCCCCTCCTCCATCTCCCCCTCCGCCTCCTCCGACCTGGGGGAGAAAGGGGGGGAAGCGGCTGGATCCTCGGGCGCTGCGGTGACCCGGCAACACGCTCCTCCTGCTCGTACCCCCGCCCCTCTTTCAGATCCTCCTCTGTTTCTTCAGCTGCCCCGGCTTAGGCTATGTGGCCGCGGCGTCAACGCACGAAGTAGAGGAGCAGCGCGAAACGTGCCACCGCTGTCGACGTATGCGAATGACGTAGGCAAAGGGCTAAGGTGAAGACGATTAGACCGCAAGGGCGCAGAGCAACAGCACAAACTGCAATTCGAAGCAGGGGCGCATCGAACTGACCTAAATCATGCTCGTCCACATCCACCTCCTCCTGCCGCTTCTCGTCCTCCTCCTTCTCCTCCTCCTCCTCCTCCTCCTGCTCCCCCTCATCCCTCTATTCCTTGTCCTCTTGTCCTCCCGTCTGTTCCGCCCTGCTCCCTCCTTCTCCTCCGCCAATTTCCCTCCTCTTCCTCCCCCTCCTTCATCCTTCCACCTTCTTCTGAGCAGCTCCTCGTCGCATCATCAGGCGTATGGGAACGGCTGTCCAGGCGTTACGCCTAAAACACCCTCACCAATTATGGCCACGAAGCAAACCTCCCGACAATTGCAGGGATGGAGAGGGTGGTTTTCAAGCTGCTGCTCTCGCCTACCGCTACTCCTCGTGCTCCTCGTGCTCCTCATGCTACTTCTGCTTTCTCTCTCTCTCTCTCTCTCTGTCTCCTCCCTCCTACCTCCTCCCCGCTCGCCGTTCTCAGCTCGCTCCTCTCTGCTCGCTCCCTGCCCCCCACACATACATGCTTCCCTTCAGTGCTTGCTCCCTCCTCCTCGCCCTCGCTACTGGAGAGTCACAACACTCTCGGCGTTCCCATGCCAGCCGATGTTCAGGACAAAGATACCCTTGTCAAAGGGGGCCCTGAGCAAAATGACTCGCGCTGAGAGAGGATAACGGCAAGATGGGTAGAGGGAATGGGAGAAGGAAAGGAAGAGAGGAGAGATGAAGGTGGAAGGGTAGGGCAGGTGGGATGCACGTGAGGGAAAGGACGGAGGAAGGGTGAGGAGAAGGGAGGAATGGCACGGTGAGGAGAAGAGAGGAAGTGGGTGGGATGGCACGGTGAGGAGAAGAGAGGGCGAGGGCGGGAGGGAGGGGCGGAGGGCGGAGAACGGCCCGAGCCCTTGAGCCTCGAAGATCGAAGTTCGAGCCTTTTACCTTGGTCGGACTTTGGCGACGAGGCTGAAGCGTTACTGTGAGAAATCAGTGCGAGGCCGCCTTTGGCCTAGCGACAGACAAACAGAGCAGACGACGCGTGCAGAACAGGACGTGCAAGCAGGGAGGTTTCGAACCTCCCCACCCTCCTCCTCGCTCCTCCTCCCCACCCTCCTCCTCGCTCCTCCTCCTCCTCCTCCTCCTCCTCCTCCTCCTCCTCCTCCTCCTCCTCCTCCTCCTCCTCCTCCCTCCTCCTCCTCCTCCTCCTCCTCTCCTCCTCCTCCTCCTCCTCCTCCTCCCTCCTCCTCCCTCCGCCTCCTCCTCCTCCTCCTCCTCCTCCTCCTCCTCCTCCTCCTCCTCCTCCCTCCTCCTCCTCCTCCTCCTCCTCCTCCTTCCCTCCTCCTCCTCCTCCTCCTCCTCCTCCTCCTCCTCCTCCTCCTCCCCTCCTCCTCCTCCTCCTCCCTCCTCCTCCTCCTCCTCCTCCTCCTCCTCCTCCTCCT
>CAUYUJ010013359.1:24242-46742 GCA_963575745.1 Prorocentrum cordatum
GAGGAGGAGGAGGAGGAGGAGGAGGAGGAGGAGGAGGAGGAGGAGGAGGAGGAGGAGGGGGGGAAGGAGGAGGAGGGGGAGAAGGAAGGGGGAAGAGGTAGGAAGAAAATGGCGGAGGAAATGGAGGAGGAGGAACGGGTAGGACTATTCATGAGGAGGAGGAAGAGGAGGAGGAGGAGGAGGAGGAGGAGGAGGAGGAGGAGGAGGAGGAGGAGGAGGAGGAGGAAAAGGAGGAAAAGGATTACCCCGGGGATTACCCTGAGAGGTACGGATGTACCGAAGGCTGCGTTCGCACTGGGGGGTTCCTGTGGCATGTGCTGCTGCTGCTGCTGCTGTTGCTGTTCTTGCAACTCCCCTACTCATGCAGGCACTGCTGACACTGCTGGCAACGGGGATCGACGCAGCAATGCCCCCTCCCTCGCTTGCACTGCTGGCACTGCAGCCAACAGGGGCGACACTGCCGAGATTGCCACCTGGGCGTCTCTCTCATACAGCAAATCACGAACTCTGGCGGGCATACCTGAGGATGGGGCCACACACCTTTACAGAGACGCCTGAGGTTCTGCTCTCTTTTAGCTCTTGTTATGCTCACAAGGCTCTACAAGGGAGGCTGCAAGCAAGCTGATGCAGCATCCGCACGGGGGGGCAAACCTACAAGGCAAAAGCACCCACATACAGGAGGGTGCGCGTTCGGTGGAGCTCCTCCCCCCTGACGCTCAGGCATGACCCCGCCGTGGACGCCCCACCCGCCCCGCCGCCCTCTCTCTGGACGCGCGCCGCTCCTGCACCTCTGAATTGTGGCGGCTGGCACGGGGACCTCACGAACCACTCGCGATCTTTGTGCAGGGCCAACTCTTCGCGGCAGCTGCAATGCCACCGAGCCCCGAGACGGACGAGGTGGTTTCACGACATGGAAGTTACGAGCGCCTGCTTGCACAGCCTGGGAGGTCGGGGCCCAACGCCAGATACCATTGGGTCGGCTGGCATGGCATCAAGCGTGGCACGGATAGCGCGCTTGCGACTCAAATGTGCGCAAGCAACCATGAGGCCGACACCAGGCTGTTCGATGGCTCGCGAGAGCGAGCGGCCTGCGCCCTGTGCGGCAAACGCATCTGCACAAGCGTTGCCCGCGATGTCCTCCAGCTGCTGCTCGCTCTCGTCGCCAGTGAGCCGATTGTCCTGGTGGCTAGGCATGAGGGCCACGTCGACAGGGCGGTCGCCGCGCTCGATCGGGGCACGGCTAACCAACCACAAGAGATCAGCATTGGCCCCATGCGGAGCTCTCCATTTCTGTCGCCCCCACCCCTGCACCAGCGGCACATTGCCAGTGTACTGCCGCGAACCAGTGCAATATCTGAACGCATATACCATTCCCAATATCTCAGCACGTGGTACCCGCTGCCAGCCAGGGAGCCCCGCTGCCAGCCCCGCTGCCATTTCCATGCCGCTCATGATGACTACGCCGACGCCGCGGCGTCGGCGAGGGCGCGAGCCGCGTGCTCCGCCCGACCCACCGCCGTGCACCTTCAGCGCGCCTCCAACGTCACTGCGCAGTACACCTGCCGTCTCCCAGTCACCGCTGATCTCCTCCATGCATCCGTCATCCCCGGGGAAGCGGCGCCGAATCCAGCTGGCAAGGGGGGCTGCGCGCAATCGCGCGCGCGGGGTAGCGCCGTGGCCGCCCACCGCGCATTGCACCAAACTCTGCGAGACAACGTAGTCCGGGCGATCCGTGTTGCAGCGGCTTGTCCAGACGCGGTGCATCGGCGTCTCGCCATCCAGGGGACATAGGGGCGAGACGTTGAACTCCTCGTCTCGCTACTTGGTTCTGGTCCAGGACCTTCCTGCGATTCATGCATGATCATACCGCATTGACTGTAGTCCCCGTCGCGCTGCGGGCGCGCTAGGTGCCTCCTAGCTTGGTGCAGGTCAGCACCGTTCTCCAGCCCAACTCCAGCATCACGTCGCGCAGTTCGCTACCACTGCGCGCGCAAGATGCCGGCCGCGAGCTCGCCCAGCTCGGCGCCATTCTGCCATTCTTCGCCGATTTCGGACCTCTGGCGCGCGGCTGCAGGCGCGCCCCAGCCAGCCTGCAATTGCGCGCCGATGACTGCGGAGATGGCTCCACGAACTCGCGCCCACCACCTGGCTAGAGGCTTCGCCTTCAGCTGCCAGTAGAGACCCAGGCTCTGCTCGGTGTCGGTGCTGGGGATGGCGCCTCCAGAAATGCAACCACTCCACCAGCGACTGCCTCGGGAGGCCAGCCCTGGGCCCTCGCGTCGTCAGAGACGCCGAGCACCGAGGTGAGGTACCTCCCGAAGCCTTTGCCCGCGACTGCCTCGGCTGCCTGCCCGCGCAGGCGCAGCGACATGCTGGGGGCGATGCCGAGCACCTGGTGGCCGCGTGCGCAGGGGGGCAGTGCTCCGCCGCGGTTGAGCATCCTCGCGCACTTGCCGAGGTGCGCCTGGCGTCGCTTGCGTGCTATGCCTCGGGTCCGCTTCGCTGCTCCAGCCACTCTCTTCTCGTGCTGCTTCTGGTCGCGACTCTCGGCCGCCGTCGCGCCGACGCCCAGGCCCGCTGCGCTGTGAGCCGGCTGCGCTTGTATTCCGAATGACCGGGCCGGTCTCCACCTGCTTGGCGACCGTCGCAGAGGATGCTGCGATCGCTGACTTGGCCGAGGTGGTGAGCTGAGCCTTGCGGCGCTGGTCGGCGAAGATATCCAGCGCGTCTCCCATGGCCTCCACTGCCCTGGTCGCGGTGCCCTCTGCGCGGAAGCTGGCGTCGTCCACGGTCGCCCCGGGCCCCGCCGTCGGGGCGATGCTGCTGACCGCCTACAAGAGCGGGTGCTGGAACAGCTTGGCCACCTTCACTCCATGGCTACTGCCTGCCACGATGGGCCTCTCTCGGCGTCGACGGCCCCGCCGGCCCAGCCGTGCCCGCGCAATCTGCGCGGTGCAAGGTAGGCCTGAGCTTCCAGCGAGATCACTGCCGCTTGGAAAGCCTCCTGCCCGGCCGCCTCCAGCAGCGCGATCAAGTCAATGCTGTCGAAGAACTTCTGCGCATCCAGATGCGCGTCGGTGGCGCAGAACTGCATGGCCACCGCGCTCTCGCCCAGCACTGATCGACACAGCGCAGCTCTGAGGGCGCTGCTGCCTCTGATGGCAGCACCCCAGCGTCGCTTGAACCACCCGTCGGTCGCCGCGGCTCTCGCCCTGGACCAGCACTGGATCAACAATGGCAGTGCCCCTATCGCGCGGTCGCCCCTCTGGATTTCGGGGGGAGGGCCAAGATGGCGGTGGGGACCGGCTGTGGCCAGACCAGCTCCTCCTCGACTACGTTGAGGATGCCCACCCATTCTTGGACCGCCTCGTCGGGCAGCCTGCTGAAGTCTGAACGGCGGAGAGCGTCCGCGCCTATGGCCTTAGGCGCAGAGATCGCCACCAGCGAGCACCGCACCTCCTGCAGGGTGAGCCTCGGCAAGCTGTCCTCCTTGGCTCGCTGCGCCGTGCGCTGGGGCCAGCTGCCCCATTGTTCCTCGTCAAAGGTGGGGGGCCTCCACACTGCATCCCATTTTTTTTTTTCTCTCTCTCTCTCTCTCTCTCTCTCTCTCTCTCTCTCTCCCTTCCTCTGATTATCTCTTTCTCTCTCTAAGCTGCATCTGGCGCACGGGGTCGACCGGGTCGGCAATGGCGCTGTCCAGCTGGACCGTCTCAAGCTGTGCTGGACCATCCCCCTTCACCTGCTTGCGCAGCGGTCCAGGGGCCTTGTGCCATGAGTTAGCGACCCATCTGGAGCGCTGGCGGCCCGCCTGAGTCTGCGCACGCCCCGTTGCGCGAGCTGCCTACTTGGAGGTGATGTCGCTGAACTCCCCCATGAGCGCGAGACTGGCGTCTTCCTGCGCCATGGGGGCGAGCATCTCCCGCCGGCGCTCAAGCTCCTCCAGCAGCCCGCGCATGCCGAAGTACTCCGCGTCCTTGGCAAGCTCTCCCCCGTCAAGACCGACCTCGCGAACCTGGGCTTCGATCGTCGCCAGCCCTCGGCGTCTCTGCGCGGGGTCTGCTCCGCTGCGGGGGAGGGCGTGCGCCCGTGCAGCTGTGGCCGAGACGATACCCCACCATTCTGCAGCGGGGTTGGCGAAGTGGGTTCTGCCAGGGACTGCCTTGGTCTCGCGGATCGCGCACCTGGCTCCCTGGGCTCTCCCTCGCATGGCCGCCGCTCGAGGTTCTCTCACTCCCTCGTGCTGTAGCGTGGCCTCGTCCAACGCCGTGATCCAGTCCCCGTATCGCTGCGAGAGGCGCTCGCCGGCATCGGCGCCGCCCCCGCGGGCTGCGCGTGCTGCCGAGAAGTCATGGATTCGACATCGGGCGAAACCGTCCGCCTGCGATGACACTGCAGCTCTCGCTCTTGCCCAGGTCTCCGCTGGCATCTCAAAGTCCACCTCCTGCTCGACCTGGGTCGTTCCCAGGTTGTCGTCCAGGTGCTGCACGTCGACTGGCGCCTCGTGGAGGTGGTCGTGCTCGAGGCCCCAGGAATATGTACCAACCCAGCGGCCGCTGGTACATAACTCCTGGGGCCCTCTTGGGGCCCTCTTGGGGCCCTCTCGGGGCCCTCTGAAGGCCCTCTTGGGCCCCTGGTTGGCCCTAAGAGGGCCCAAAAAGGCCCCAGGAATTATGGTCTAACCCAGCGGCCGCTGGTACATAATTCCTGGGACCCTCTTGGGGCCCTCTGAAGGCCCTCTTGGAACCCTCTTGGGCTTCGGGTTGGCTCTCAGAGGGCCCCAAGAGGGCTCCAAGAGGGCCCCAGGAATTATGTACCAACCCAGCGTCCGCTGGTACATAAGTGCTGAACCCTCTTGGGGCCCTCTTGGAGCCTTCTTGGGCCCCTTGTTAGCCCATACGATGGCTCCAAGAGGGCCCTGAGAGGGCCCCAAAACGGGCCCATAAGGGGCCTCAGAACGGCGCGTCTGGATGAGACGTCTCAATGGTATCTGGGACGCGTTTTGGAAACCTCTTGGGACCCTCTGGAGCCCTCTGAGTGCCCCCCAAAAAAATTCCAAACGACATCCGAAGGGGGTGGAAGGGGGAGGTGGATGGGGGAGTTGGAGGGGGAGTGGAAGGGGGAGGTGGAGGGGGGGCGGAGGGGGGTGGTAGAGAGGGGGGGGGGACAAGCTAGGTGCGCGCGCGTCATATCTGACGTCCTACCCCTTCCTCCCATCCCTTACCATGGCGCTGATTGTCTCTATCCGCGGACTAGTGGGTGGTGGTGCGCGTGCGTGCGTGCGTGCGTGTGTGCGTGGTTGTGGTGGTGGTGGTGGTGGTGGTGGTGGTGCTGGTGGTGGTGGTGGTGGTTGGTTGGTTGGTTGGTTGGTTGGTTGGTTGGTTGGTTGGTTGGTTGGTAGGTAGGTAAGTAGGTAGGTAGGTAGGTAGGTAGGTAGGTAGGTAGGTAGGTTGGTTGGTTGGTTGGTTGGTTGGTTGGTTGTGTGTGTGCGTGTGCGTGTGTGCGCGTGTGCTGTGGCATGGCACGGGAAATGACGCCAACGCTGCAGCGGGAGCACGAGTCGAAACGGGCGGAAGCGCGGAAATGAGGCCAGCGCTGCAGCGGGAGCACGATTCGGAACGAGCGGAAGCACAGAAGTGAGGCCAGCGCTGCAGCGGGAGCATGATTCGGAACGGGCGGGGCCCGAAAATGAGGCCGGCGCCTCGGCGAAAGCAACATTTTGGAACAAATGCAGGCGAAAACCCAACTCCCGGGAATCCTGCGTGTAAAAAAGCAGGACGCGGGGGGGGGTCTAATACTTTCAGGCCGCCATCGGGGGAAAAGGGAGAGAGTAGTATTCATATTGAATAATTGTGGAGGGGTGGGGGGGGTGGTAGAAGGGGGAGGGAGAGGGAGAGGGGTTTGATTAGGAAGCTGGAAAAGATTTGACGGCCACGATGACGACGACGACGACGACGACGACGACGACGACCACGATGACGAATGGGCGCCTTGGAGTTCTCGTGGGCCGTCTCGGAGGCGCCTTGGGGGCCTCTTGGACCGTCTGGAGGCCGTCATGGGGCCGTCTTGGAGGCCTCTTGGGCGCTCTTGGAGCCATCTTGGGGGTCTCTTCGGCGGCATTGGGCCGTCGGCAAGCCGAAAACGTCAAAACCCGTCAAGAGCCCACGGGAAATCAGAAGTTTGCCTGATGATTGACCAAATCGCTTGATGAGAGACAACCGCCTTTGCAACGCTGAATACAGTATTATCGAAACAATGCAACAAAGTACAAGCAAGTGAATGGAATATGGTGAACGTGACAGCGAATACAACTTGTCGAAACACTGTAACAAGGGCACAAGCATCTTTGAATTATGTGCCCACCCCCACGGGCCGAGTGCACCCATTATGGTGGGGTGTCTCTTGCCCGGGGACGCGCCTGCCTTAAAGGCTGCAGGCACCCGTGGTCCCTTCCGTCTCCAGCGTGACGCGGGGCAGGCCGACGTTGACACGAACGACACCTTTGTTTCCGACGTAGGGAAAACACCACGTGTAAAGCGCTCTGAGAGCTTCCTCTTGACACTGTGTCTGGCTTCAAGCACGGTAGCTGTATTGGCCAGGAGATGTCGAGCCAGGCTACTAAACCCTGAGTATCTGGCCTTCACAGAAGGGAGGAAACGACTGCCCCCTCTTTCGTGACATCGTCGGCACCTGGCGGCTTGGCCGCAAGTGCCCCCTGTTTCCTTGAATGTCCGAGCCCCCGCCCCCGTGACCAGAACACTGACTGGAGCACAGGACGGCGGAGCCGACTTCGTATCCCGGTTCTCGGGCACCACAATCAGAGCGCACGTGCGCAGCCCCCTCTTTAGTAAAGCGACCACTGCTACTACTCTGTCTGATGGGAAAAATGCTGCACCGCCGAAGACGAACTCTTGGAGAGACTTTCGGCTGATAACCAAAAGTTTGCCTGATGATGGACCAAATCGCTTGATGAGAGACAACCACCTTTGCAACCCTGAATGCAGTATTATCGAAACAATGCAACAAAGTACAAGCAAGTGAGTGGAATATGGAGAACGTGACAGCGAATATAACTTGTCGAAACACTGTAACAAGGGCACAAGCATCTTTGAATTATGTGCCCATCCCCACGGGCCGAGTGCACCCATTATGGTGGGGTGTCTCTTGCCCGGGGACGCGCCTGCCTTAAGGGCTGCAGGCACCCGTGGTCCGTTCCGTCTCCAGCGTGACGCGGGGCAGGCCGACGTTGACACGAACGACACCTTTGTTTCCGACGTAGGGAAAACACCACGTGTAAAGCGCTGTGTGAGCTTCCTCTTGACACTATGTCTGGCTTCAAGCACGGTAGCTGCATTTGCCAGAAGATGTCGAACCAGGCTACTAAACCCTGAGTATCTGGCCTTCACAGAAGGGAGGAAACGACTAAATCAGCTGTCTTTGCCTCTTCGGGCCTCCCTGCAGGTCCCCTTGGAGGCTTCTTGGACTGCATTAAAAGCCTCTTGGGGGCCTTCGGGGCCGTCCTGGGCCATCTTGGAACGCCTCGGGTGCATCTTGGGCCGTCTTGGAAACATTTGGGGCCGTCTTGGGCTCTCTTGGGGCATCCTAACCGCCTTGGAGGCATATTGGTGGCCATCTTTGGCCATTTGGGCCGCCTTGGTGGCGATGTGGGCCACACCTTCTGGTCCTTCCGAGGGGCAGGCGGTCTGGGCCGAAGGCCATTGGGAAGGGCTTGAAAATAACAAGAGCAGTGAAATGTCTGGCACGCCGTCCACCCTTGTGGCAAGCACAGGGGGCGGCGGATCCAAGACGCCTACGGCGAATCACCGCCGCCCCCAGCCTTTTTGAGAAGCGCCTATATGGCCAAACGTTGGGCCCCAGCTTGGCCAAGCTATCTGATTATGTTTTCCCCCAGCCGCTCCGGAAACTCTTCGGGGAACACTTGAGGGAGACTGAGGGGAAGGATCAGGAGAGGGAGGAGGAGGAGAAGGAGGAGGAGGAGGCCTCTTCGGAGCCTCTTGGGGCACTCTTGTGGGGCCTCCTGGGGGCTCCCCGGGGGCCTCTTGGAAGCCTCTGGGGGCCTCCTTAGGCCTCTTGGGGGCCTTGGGGCGTCTTGGGGACCTCTCCTTGGCCGTCTTAAAGCGTTCCTGGCCCGTCTGACGGGTCTGACGCCGTCGGAAGCCGTCTTGGGGGCCTCTCTGAACCGATGTGGGGTCCTCTTCAGGCGCTTCAGGGCCGTCTGGGAGGCCATCATGGGCGTCTTAGAGGCCTCTTGGGGAGGAGGAGGAGGAGGAGGAGGAGGAGGAGGAGGAGGAGGAGGAGGAGGAGGAGGATAATCAGGAAGAAGACGAGGAGCGGAGAGAGGAGGAGGAGGAGGAGGAGGAGGAGGAGGAGGAGGAGGAGGAGGAGGAGGAGGAGGAGGAGGAGGGGGAAGAGGAGGAGGAGGAGGAGGAGGAGGAGGAGGAGGCGGAGGTTGAGGAGGAGGAGGAAGAGGAGGAAGGGGAAGAAAAGGGCTGGGAAAAGCAGGCGAAGAGGGAGTAGGAAGAGAAACAGGGAGGAGGACCAGGAGAAGGAGGCAATGGGGTAGGAGCGAGGAGACACAGTCGGACAACGAGAGACAAAGTCGGAGCAACCCCCAACCCCCAGAGTCTGGGGGCGCCCCAGAGTCTGAACAGCACCTTCTTCAGATTGGGAAGGTAGTGCTTCTGAAAAAGTGGCACGGCAAGGAGGCCGAGTGGAAGAATGGAAACAAATCATGGCGGACAAGCAAGGACCCAATCGAAAAACGCCGTGTGGACAAAACACTCGGACAAGTGAAGCACCAACTTACGAGGACGGGCCTTACACAGCCGCATATCCACATATTTTGGGATAAAAGTAGGTAATCACATACAAAGGCAAGCTATTGCGGAAGTTACCGAAGACGGCCAGCTGACCACATACGGGGAGGGAGATAAAGTCAAAGAGGGCGTCGAAGCATTTATGGCGATGGCGAAGTGGAAAGCGGCGCGATATCTGCAATGGCGGCGCCTCCCTACAGTTTCGTCAATTGTGTCATAGAGCCTGGAAGTACTTCAAAGGAGCTGCTGGCGACCAACGTATACGGCGACATGCACAGGAAGATGCGGTTTCATCTCTGACCTCCGACTCCAATTACGACCAGGACGACGTTCCTAAACTCACCTTCTCTTCTCGCCCCAACCCCGTCTCCGACCTGATGAGCCCCGCCCCGACGCATCCGACTCTCCTCCCAAGCCCAAACGTTTCACCCCGGACCCCCAAAGGGATTCACAAAACGGGGGAACATGAACACAAGTTGTTTTTGTTGACACCCCTGACGCGCACAGGCGAGCCGTTGAGGTACCAGACAGGACTCTGCATCATCAGCATGGTTATCGGCTGCCTGATGCTCGGCCTGACGATCTGGAGTCAAACGACATGCACTCCAAGGCTTCGGAGGACATGGGTTTGCACTTGCGGCTGGTACTACACTAATGTGCATGATATTCAACTCCTTGTGCCGTCGCAGAGCCTCAACATGGACATGGTCATCATCATTCGTTCCTTGTGCCGCCGACCTCGGCCTCTACGACCTCGCCTGCGCTGGATCAGCAGGCCGACCTCTGGCCCTCAGCATCCGACGTCCCACTCCCACCTCCACCAATCCAACCTCCAGCATCAGACTCCATATGCCCACCTCCCCCTGTCGACTTCCAGCTCCCACCAACCCAACACTCCGACCATCGGCCTCCGACATCCGACCTCCCACTCTCATCTCCACCCTCCGGCATGAGCTTGCACCCGCGGCCAGAACAGCATCTACAGTTGCAACAGCAGCGACTACGTCAACCCAGCATTGGCAGCGGACGAATGAAACATGGCGGACAGCAAAACGAGAGTTTTGGGTCACGGAGCCTGGCGCGCACATATTCGAGGCTTCTGGACATGACTGTCCGACACGAGGTGTTGCATTCCTAGTCCACATACGAAGATCCAAATCTGTCAACGAGCGAGTCGCCTACATCGACGTCGACTTCCCACATCAACCGCTCCGAATCGTCACGGCTTACTTCCCACATTGAGGGTACATCGACCAACACGTTCAATGTATGTACGAGTACTTGCAAAAATCCACGCCGATACCCACCAACAACGCCGGACGACCATCCTCACAGGAGACTTCAATGCACGAGTTGGTAAACGGAGCGACGACGACGACGACGATTCCAGCGCTAGCAGGGCAGAAAAACGTACTATCAGCAACCACAGGCAGAGTGGGTACAACCAGCGCGGCACTTGGCTACGATCGTGGGCATGCGTGCACACAATCACCAACACGATGTTTTGCAAGCGTTTCGACAACGTCTTCACGTACACGAGCGCTGGCGCCAACCACAAGCAAACGCAGATCGACTACATTCTCATGGATCAGCGGGCCTGGCATGTCGCTCTGGATTCATTCGCCAAAACATGCCCCGACCTCGGCTCCGACCACCAAGCCGTGCACCTCCGGCTAACATTGGACGACGCGACACCCCGAGCACGACGACGAAAACGCACCAAGAACCTCTCCGACCGAACGACCCCAACTTCCAACACCATTTACAGAGACACCTCACTACCAACAACCCGCCGAGTGGCCCACGAGACACCGCTGCACACATCGAACAAGCACTGGAAGCAGCTCAGGGAGACCACCAGCAACAACAAGACCAACAGCAACACCAAAAAAGCACAGCTAGCAACGACGACGTGGCAAAGCAACAATCGCACGCACTCATTACGCAACGCAGAAAGACACCGCATACGGACACGGTTACCCCAACAGCTCTCGGCACACGCAGTCTACATGCACACCGGGACATCAAAGGGGCTCAACGGCAGACAATATTGAACGACATCATCGTTAGCTTCCGCGGCCTGAAGAGGATCTCTGGGATCAAGTCTGGCAAGAAGAAGGACCTCATACCGGCCATGACAACAGCAAAGGGCTCCAACGAGACGGACTGAGAGGGGATATCAGACGTCTTCGCGGACTTCTATGAGGAAGTGTACCAGCGCCCTGAAAGCGCAACTTTGCCTACGCCCAGCAGCTCCCCTGACGCCCAAGAACAAGCAGCAAGGCGACTTCGACAGAGTATTCCACCCTTCACCCACGAAGAGTTGCACCAATCAGTGAAACACCTCCAAAACGCAAAGACACGGCTGGGCTCACCGCGGAGTTGCTGAAAGCAGGGGAGGGCGCGCTCGAGAAGCATGTGCTGATGCTCTTCAACGACACTGTAGCACCTGAGCAGGCACCGCCGGAACAGAGGAAACACAACACCACCAGCATATTCTATAAGCACGGAGACCCGTAACTACCAAGCAACTACAGACCCATCGCCATCATGCCGTGACTATGCAAACTCATGTCCCGACTACTTTGCAACCGACTTGACACACTCTTCGACGCACAGCAATCACCTGACCAAGCAGGCTTCCGCAAGGGCCCAAGCATAAAGGACCACCTCTTCACTGCAACTTTACTTTGCGGGCAGTCCTACGAATGGCAGCTCCCACTCCAGACAGCTGCTACCGATTTCAAGAAGGCTTTCGATTGCGTCGACCACCTGTGTTTGTGGGAAGCACCAAAGAAGACAAGATGTGCCCAAACCCGACATCACCTTGCTGCAAAATCTCTACAGCGACCAGAGAGCCACGGGAAAGACCGACGTCAGAAGCAGACAATTCAACATCGAGCGCGGCGTCAAACAAAGGGACCCACTCAACTCATATTTGTTCAACGCGCTACTCGAGCACATATTCCGGCACACTAAGCCAACTGGGGCGCGAAAGGGCTTCGGTATACAACTGGGAAGTGCACATACGACGCGCCTGACTAACAAGAGATTTGCTGACGGCGTACACCGGACTCACTTCTATAGCGCTCACTTCTATAGTGTTCACTTTGAAATTGTGGTCCGGAAGGGGCCGCACATGCAGGCACATGCCGCACAGTCGCATGCACATCAATCTACGACAACTCAAGTGTGTCTTGAGCGACCTCAAACACGAAGCTGCGAAGTGCGGACTTGCAGTACACTCCGACAGAACGAAAATCCTCACAAATGTTAGCAGGCGACAGGGGCGATGCATTACACACGTGGACATCGACGACGACAAGGTCGAAATCCTCAGCGCCGAGGAGAACACCAAATACCTGGGTCGCAAGCTGACGTTGCACGACTTCCACCACGCCGAGCTCACCAACAGGCTTGCACTGGGGTAACGCAAATTCAACCAGTTCCGCAACGAGCTCACAAACAGCCAGTACCCCCTTCGCAGCAGACTCAGGCTCTTCAGCGGGACGGTGACGCCAACGGTCACGTACGGCTGCGCAACGTGGACTTTCACCAAAGACATGCTCCTGACACTCCGACGCGGCCAACGACGCATGTTACTCACTATCAATACTGAACAGCATGACGACAGCACACGCGACGACAGCAAGTCCGACGGCAGACAGTATCTGGACTTTGGCGACGTCGGCGACGAATCCGACATTGAATCCTGGGACAATTTCATTCGCAGGGCTACCCACGCCGCCTCAGACCTTGCAACGCGTGCACATGTGGAGGAATCGGTTACAATCTATCACAGGCGTAAATGGAGATGGGCGGGGCGAATTGCCACACAACCGCGCCACAGTTGGGCCCGACTGGCAGCGGCACAAGAACCTGATATCCATGACCCCTGGGCAACGCAGCGCCGGCACGGTGGACAGCGAAGAAATCGGTGGAGTGACAACATCACAGAATTCTTACAGAAGACTCTGGTTGGATGTGCACACGGCACATGGCTACAGAGTGCCACCAATTCCAAATTTTGGGCAGACCTCGACAGCGACTTCTTGAAGTTCGCACTCCTGTGACTGGGCTCCTGCCCGCCCGCGCCGCCCCTGAGGGCCAGCCGTCCCGCAGGCCGGCGGACTCGCGCGTCTGCGTCTGCGCCTCTTGAGGGGCAGAGGAGGATGGGCGGTGCAGACGGAGAGGGCGTCCAGCACCAATCAGTGTGTTCTAATCAGCTTGGGAATGGGCCTTGTCTAACAAAGCTTGGGAATGGGCCTGCGCAGGGGGAGGGGCACGTCTAGCACCAAAGATCTTTTGAAAATTAGCCTTGGGAGAGGCCACGACGAATCCCCCCCCGTGCCGCTGGGTATTGAGTGGGCGTGTCCTCAGGTCCTGGGTCCAATCCTCTAAGCCTCACTCCTCGCTCCTGAGGAGTCTTTGAAGGGCCCAGACCCCAAATTCCGAAATCTCCTGGGGCTTGTCGCCGTTCCCCTGGCGTTCCCAGCGTCTTCTCGCGTGACTTCTTCTGGCCGAGGGTCCCAAGACGGGCCAAGAGGGCCCCGAGAAGCCCCCAAGACGGTCCAAGGAGGACCCGAGTCACCGAACGATCACTCCAAGACGCTCAACATGGCCCCCAGACGGACCACGAGGCCTCCAAGACGCCCAAGGAGGCCTCCAAGAGACCTCCCAAGAGGCCAGCATCGCTAATTCTCCTCAAATGTGTTTGAAGGATTTTGGCGCTCTCGCCTTTTCGGCTTCCCGACGCTCCCAGACGACCCCAGAGGCCCCCAAGACACCGCCCCAAGACGGCCCAAGAGGCCTCTAAGAAGGCCCAAAGCAGCCTAAGAGGGCCCCAAGACAGCCGAAGAGGCGCCCAAAGCGGCCCAAGAGGGCCCCAAGATGGCCCCAAAAGGGGCCCAAAAGAACGAACACGAACTGAAAATCCGAGTCGCAAGAGGCGCCCAGGAGGCCCCAAGAGGCCTCCCTACAGGGGCCCTCTCGGGCCGGCCACCTTTGGGCCCCAGCCAGGGCCCCAAAGGGCCCCCGTAGGGCCCTCTTCTTCGCCCCCCGTTTGGGCCACCCCACCCCTTACCGCGCGCCCGAGGTGCCCGCACCAATGGCCACTCCGGCGAAAGGCCACTTACGCTCACCTGCGTGCAGCCGCCTCTCTGCTTCGCCCGGCGTGGGCGCCTTGCCGCCGCCGCCGCCGGCGTGGGCGACGCGATCGCCGCTCGCCACATGGCGCGAGGCGCGCCGCCCTGCCTCGGCACCGCTCGCCCTCGGCGGCGTGGGCTCTGGCGCAGGCGCCGCTTCCGCCTCCCCCTCGGCCGCGCGCCTCGAGCGCTCGCTTCCCCCGCCGAGGGCGGCCGCGCACGCGGGGGCCGCGCCATCGCGCGGCGGCGCCGTCGAGGTCGACGCATTTGGTGGGCGGTAGGCCTTCGGGGGCCTCCTCCGCGCCGAGGTGCTTCTCGGGCGTTGCTGAGAGGTTGCCAGCCGAGACGGGAGCGACCGCGAAACAGCCGATGAAGTCGCCTCTCCGGATCTCTCCGGGTGCTGCTAGGACCAGCCCCGGCCCAGGAGGCGTCACCGCCTCCTCGCGCGATTCTGGTGCCGCCTGGAGCCCTGTGGGCTTCTGCCCTGGACCCCGAAGCTTCATCCTGGGGACATCCTGGGCTGGGGACACGGTTGGCAACATCCGATTTCTGCACCTGCCGCGCGCTGCCCGTGCGTGCTCTGCGCCAACGGTGGCTGCGGCCGTCTGGTGGATCCGGGAGGCCCACGCCCCGCAGACACCCTCGCGCCTAGTCGGCCTCTTCCAGACGGCCCGCACGGCCATACACCTCTACCTTTCCCTTAGGCCCTCGCTCCCGCCTGCCTTTCGCTTGCGACCCTGCTGCTTCAACATTCCACGTGTTCCCTGCCCGCGCTGGTGACCGTCCCGGCGAACGCGCGGACGACCGACCTCGGCGCGTGAACTCTTCCAGCTGCACTGCGCCCGCATTCGTCGAGGTGGCCTCCTGGACGGCCCGCACGCCTCTACACCTCGACCTAATTACCCCTGGGGCCCGTGGCCGCGCCGGGCTGGTGCGCCAGGGAACCGCTCCGATATTGCCTCGGTGGCCTGTTGACCCGGGTCACTCGAGCCCGGGTCAGTCAAGCTTTGCAGGATCCTTTAAGATCGGATCATGCGCGCTGGCCCGGGACAGCGCAGCCCTGGCTTCGCAGGATCCTGCAAGAACTGGCGCTCTGGCTGACCCCCGTTTGTATTGGCTTCCGTCTCTTCCAGCTCGGCGGCCGTCGCGCCCACTCGTCCGGCGCTCAGGGAGCCGCCGCTCCGCGCCGGGCCGAGAGACGCCATCCAGAGGGCGCACGATCAGCTCGCGGGCGCGCGACGGGCTCGAGGCGCCCGCCCGCAGCTCCCCAGGTCCACGCTCGGAGAGGAGGTGGCAGCCTGTCCCTGCACATGTTTCAAGTCCGCGGGCGCCAAGTGCATGGTCAAGAACAGTCAGACGCCCGTCGGCAAGCGGTGGGGTGCAGCAGGAAGAGCGAACTGGGGCACTGAAACGAACAGGACGTGGCGCGAGGGAGGGACAGGGAGGAGCCCGCTCAGACCACGAAAGCTGGCGCGGGGGTGCCCGGGCAATGGTCAAGGGGGCTCATGCGTCAATGGTGCTTTGTCCACTTCCCTTCTTCATTGCGCACTGCATTCCGTAAGTGTTTGCCCCAACGCGCTTGGGCAGTACGGCTTAGCCCAGGGTTCCAAGCTCATGGGGGGCACGAGAAGCAACTTGCAAGTGCCGGATCATCTGTCATCTACGTGGGCGGGGCGAGGTCGTGGCAGCATTGGCGTGGCCACCGCCGAGTGCGGCGCCGCTGGCGCTGCCTGCACTTGTCCCCGCAGGCCCTCGCAGTCCTTCGCGAGGGCCACGCTCGGGGAGGACGGAAGACCGCCCTGGTCCAGAGCGGAGGTGGGCGAGAGGCGGGGGGGACGAGGGCGAGGACGAGTGGGCCGGCCCCTGCAGCAGGGGAGGGCCTGGGCGTGGGGGGGGGGAGGGCGCGTGCCCCCGCCAGCCTCTGAGGGTGGCTCCGCGTGGGGGAGGCGCGCGCGCGCGCCTCCTGGAAGCGGCGAGAAGGTCTCCTCCAGGAGTCGCCTCGCGTCCCCGTACGAGGCCTGCGGCGGGGAGGAGGAGGAGGAGGAGGAGGAGGAGGAGAAGGAGGAGGAGGAGGAGGAGGAGGAGGAAGAGGAGGAGGAGGCGGAGGAGGCGGAGGAGGCGGAGGAGGCGGAGGAAGAGGCGGAGGAGGCCGCTGACCCCCCTCATGCGGGAGGACAGAAGGCGTGTGAGACACTTGGCTGCCCCCCCCTTCCTCATTTCCCCCTCCCCTGGGGCTCACGATCTCTTTTAGGGGGGGAAGGCGATCCCCCGAAGAACGGCACCTCCAGGGCACTCGGAGCCTCGACATCCTAAGATGACGCCAGGTCTGGGACGTCGTGGTCGTGGTCGTGGTCGTGGTCGTGGTCGTGGTCGTGGTCGTGGTTGTAGTCGTAGTCGTAGTCGTGGTCGTCGTCAGTTCCGAGGAAATTGAGGAACAAGGAGAATGAACGCTGTAGTTGAGTCGAAGGGAGACCCATTCCCTTTATCGCTTCCCCGCGGGGGGCGTGGGGTACGGGGGGGTCCTGGGTCAGAATACCGCCCCCAAGGGTCCTGGGGGAGGTCGCCAGCGGGGGTCCTGAGGGAGGTCCCGCCTTCTGGGTAGGCGGCACTGGCCATGAGGCCGTCGCAATCGGACCAGGACAAGTCGAGGATCTCTGATATCTGGCGGAGGTTGTTCTGCAGCAGCGCAGATTGGGGTTTACTTCGTAAGTCCTCCTCCTGCTCCTCTTCTTCATCCTCCTCCTTCTCGTCCTCGTCCTCCCTCCTCCTCATCCTCTTCGTCTTCCTTGTTCTTCCTCCTCCCTCCCTCCGTTCGTCCGTCCATCCCTCCCTTGCTACCTCCCTCCATCCCTCAACCCGTCCCTCCCTCCTCCCTCCCCTCCCATCCCCTCCCCTTCCCTCCCCACCCCTCCCCGTCCTCCTCCTCATCCTGCTGTTGCTCCTCGTCCTCCTCCTCGTCCTCCTCCTCGTCCTCCTCCTCCATCTACCCCGGCAAACTGGCAAATGGCAGACGACGGATCAAGATCGCGACATCACTGGCGTTTCAACCCAGAGGCGGTCACGGGACGTGCAGCGGTGGACATACCAGACGCCTTCTTGTGTGAGTATGAGTGATGTGTCAAGTAAAGGCTCTGGACAGAGGCAGCATCACACCATAACGGGCAAGGGATGCAAGCAGGTTTGTTGAAATATGTCGTATCGCGCGCTTCTTCGACGTTGGAGGCAGGACCAAATGAACAGAAATTCGCTGGGATTGTTTTGTCGGCGGCAGCAGGGGCAGCTTGGCCGAGAGAAAGGAGATCTAAAACAGCGAAGCAGCCAATATCCCTCGTGCGCAGCAGATGTAAGATCGAACATGAACCGTAGCTTCACAACTGATGGGGTTGCACATCAAGTGTGAGCGTCACGACAGGAACCAGCTGTCTGACACCTGCGCTCCCCGTGCGTACAATCACCATGGGGTGGAACCCTGCCTCTGGATGCGCGGCCTCTTGCGGCAGTCTTGGTAGAAGTGCCACCGCCGCAGGACGTTGATGACTGGTGGTGCCAAGGGGTCAAGGCTTTCGAGGATAACTGCTTCGGGAGAGGATCTCAGACGGCCCCCGTTGTCCTATTCGGCGACGCAAGCGGGGGCGAAGATAGCAGCGATCCCAGGTGTCGGAGAATACGTAGGAGGCGGACTCGCCAAATATTCTGAGCTGTCGCTCGACGTGCAACTCCAACTTTCAATTTTGGGAAGGCTCCCTGGGCCTCAACAGACCGTCACCAGAAGGGAACTCAGTCGTTTTGTTTCACCGGGTTGGTCGGGACCGATGGAACCTTGATCTATACAAGTGACGATGCTCACGTATGCCCAGGCTGGTATAATGGCTGAGCATATGACCCCCAGGGCGAGAACGCAGATTTGCGGCACCAGAGTGGACAAACCTTGCGCAGGAAGCAGAGCTTGCAATGTACTCTACCTTACGCTCGTTCTCATCAGAAAGCTCAAGACATCTTGTGCGGGCGGCCGTCTCTGCGCCTGGTCATCGGGAACACTGCCGCTAACAGTTTAGCCGAGGAGTCTGCGATAGCGGCCAGAGTTTCAGCATGAGTTTAGTCAAGAGCTTTCCATACTGATCGAACGGTTTACGCCGTCCACATGCGAATCTGGCCAACAACCTTGGAGACTTCAAAGGCTGAGCAACTTGAGGCCTCTTTGGGGCCCCGTGGAGCCTGTGTTATGCACCCTAGACCCAGGCATCCTGATCCTTCGGTCTGGCAGCTTGTTACCGCACATCTGGTATATGAGATTGGCCCGTCCCATGTAAGGTGTAGAACCTCGGCGTGTAAATCATCTCGCAAGGTTGGTTGGACACCGCGTGCTTCGACCTACAGGCAATTGATCGCAATATTAGTCGGCCGCCTGCGCGCTGCAAGGTGCACATCTGTGGGGGTCGGGCGGACCTTACATGCTCATATGTTGAGGCTTCACGCTGGGCTGGGGATCTGCTTCTGCGGCACATGTGGGAGCTTCGCGGCCCGACAGTTGGCCAAGCTCGGGAAAGTGTGTCGAGGCAGAGCCGAGGGCAATCGGAACTATTAAGAATATTGATCGGGGGCGGAGCCCACAGCTTACAGCAACGCTGAGAAGGCCAAGCGCGAGGCCAGATCAACTTAATTCAAGCCCTTGAGTAACCGACACAATCGCAATATCCGTAACTCCGCAACTCCTCCTGAAGCACTGAAGCACTGAAGGCAAGCATTTTCGTCGAACATTGCCCTCTGTAGCTCCTCCTCCTCCTCCTCCTCCCTTTCCTCCTCCCTTTCCTCCTCCCTCTCCTCCAACCCATTCCGCCGCGTGGCCCGCGGCCGCGGCGCGCGAGCGGCGCGGCCAGCCTCGGAACCGTCTCGCGGCACTGCCGCCAGCCTGCGTCCTGTCGGCGGCTGGCCGCCCCTGTCCGCCTCCCTCTCCCTCCCTCCTCCTCCCTCCTCCTCCTCCTCCTCCTCCTCTTCTTTTTCTTCTTCTTCTTCTTCTTATGACTATATTATTATTATTATTATTCTGATTAATCATATAACTATTATTATTATTCGTATTCTTCTTATTAGTCTTATCATTATTCTGATAAGTTTTCTTATTATTAATCGCATTCGTATTCTTATGCTTTTTATTATTCGTTTTACTCTTCATATTCGTCTTATTCTTCTTAGTATTCCTCTTATTATTCCTCTTCCTCTTCTTCTTGTTCGTCTTCTTATTATTAGTTTTCTTCTTCTTCTTAGGTTTATTATTCTCTGTATTATTATTATTCTTATTATCATTCTTCTTATTATTCTTATTATTCTTCTTCTTTTTTCCCTACCTAGGCTCTGCCTAGAAGGGTTCTTACTCTGTTAGCTTAAAGGGGCCGGGCAGTGCAACACGCCCCGGGCGGTTCCCCCAGTCCCCGCCCCGCGGTTCCCCCAGTTGCGCCCCCTGGGTTCACCCAGCTTAGCTTAGCTTCAGCTTAGCTTTAGCTTAGCTTTAGCTTAACTTTAGCTTAGCTCTAGCTTAACTTTAGCTTAGCTTTAGCTTAGCTTCAGCTTAGCTTTAACTTAACTTTAGCTTAGCTTCAGCTTAGCTCTAGCTTAGCTCTAGCTTAGCTTCAGCTTAGCTTCAGCTTAGCTCCAGCTTAGCTTTAGCTTAGCTCTAGCTCAGCTTCAGCTTAGCTTAGCTTCAGCTTAGCTTCAGCTTAGCTCTAGTTTAGCGTCAGCTTCGCTTCAGCTTAGCTTTAGCTTAGCTTTAGCTTAGCTCTAGCTTAGCTTTAGCTTAGCTTCAGCTTAGCTTCAGCTTAGCTTCAACTTAGCTTCAACTTAGCTCTAGCTTCCGTCAGCTTCGCTTCAGCTTAGCTTTAGCTGAGCTCTAGCTTAGCTTTAGCTTAGCTTTAGCTTAGCTTCAGCTTAGCGTCAGCTTAGCTTTAGCTTAGCTTCAACTTAGCTCTAGCTTAGCTTTAGCTTAGCTTTAACTTAGCTTTAGCTTAGCTTTAGCCTTATCTTAGCTTTAGCTTAGCTTTTCTGTTACTACTAATGCTGCTTTCCTAGGGGCTCCAACTCCTAGGTAGGGTCGCACTGGGATAACCTTCTGCTTCTGCTTTCTTCGTATGATGGTGATGATGATGATTACTGTTATTACTACTACTCTTATTATTATTCTGAATATTTGTCTTCTTCTTCTTCTTCCTCCTCCTCATCCTCCTCCTCCTCCTCCTCCTCCCCCTCCTCCCCTTCCCCTTCCTCCTCCTCCTCCTCCTCCTCCTCCTCCTCCTCCTCATCCCCCTCCTCCTCCTCCTCCTCCTCCTCTTCCTCCTCCCCCTCCCCCTCCCTCCCCCTCCTGCTCCTCCTCCTCCTCCTCCTCCTGCTCTTGCTCCTGCTCCTGCTCCTCCTCCTCTCCCTCCTCCTCCTGCGTTCCTTTTCCTTGTAGATAACTCCTCCCTGTCGCACCCCGAAACCGGTCGAAAGGGCGGGCCGGGCGTTTCGCCTGAGAGTTTCTCAGCACCTACGACCCTGAAGCTTAAACTTTGGGAGCAGCTTCACACATGGAGAGCGGGTGGTTTTCAGCATGTGGCTCTCGCCTTAGCGCCGCGCGCACTCATTTTCAAACTTTGCAAGAGATTTGCGGATTGAGGGCGGGCGTTTGAAATATGTGGTTCTCGCCTCAGCACCGCGCACACTCGTTTGCAACAACTGCAAGAGTTTCGCGCATTGAGGACGGGTAAATTTCAAAACGTGGCTCTCGCCATAGCGCCGCGCACGTTCGTTTTCAACATTTGCCATAGTTTCACGGAGTGGGTGTTCAAAATGTGACTCTCGCCTTTGCGCCGCGCACATTCGTCCTAATAACGTACAAGAATTTCACTTGTTGATGGCAGGCGGTTTTCAAACTGTGGCTCTCGCCTTAGCGCCGCGCACATTCGTTTTCAATATCTGCAAGAGTTTCACAAGTGGATTGCGGTTCGTTTCCGACTCGTTTTCAAAATGTGGCTCTCGCCGCAGCGCCGCGCGCATTCATTTTCAATATTTGCAGGAGCTTCACGGATGGATGGTGGCTCGATTTCAAAATGTGGTTCTCGCCATAATGCCGCGCACAATTGTTTTTAGCATGTACCAGAACTTCACGGATGGATGGCGGCTCGTTTTCAAAATCTGGCTCTCGCAGTAGTGCCGCGCACAATCGTGGCGGGCGTGGCCTCACAAGCCCGGCTGGGCCAGGACATTTTGGGCGACACCTCAAGAGAGAAACGCCACGCGTGCCCCTGCTGCCTCTGTCTGCGCCTAAGTCTCTCTCTCTCTCTCACTCTCTCTCTCTCTCGCTCGCTCTCTCTATATCGCTCTCCGCGCAGACGCTGCCACGCTGCGCGCGCTCCTGCGACTCTGCCCCGTCCGCTGCGAGCCATCAGCTGTCGCGCCCAAGCCTCCCACCCTCGACCGCCCACCGCCCGACCGAGGCCAGACCAAGCGCGACCCGAGTTGCCTGAGCTCGCACCCGCCTGCAGCCCCCCACATCCTGCGGGGACAGCCCTGGCAGGTGCCCAGGCTCTCTGCGTGTCTTGCCCTCGGGGGGGGGGGGCAGGCCTGCGGCGAGATTCCCTGCTGTCGGGGCCACCTGTGCTAGGCCTGTCCGCGGACCGGCCTGCCTGAAATTGGGGCCGCCCTGACGTGCATCGCTGCGTAGGTGGGCCCGCCGCAGCGCGCTCCTCAGGCACGGCGCTCATTTGCTTCGAATCTAACTATTCTCAATTAACACAAGTGACTTTGGACATAAACCGCTTCATTTGCACGGAATTCTTCGTACAGTACTTCCCAGTTTGGCAGACGTTCTGCCTGTCTGCCGTCGTGCCAGGAAAAGCGCTGTAGTCAGGATCCTGTGCAAGAAAAGAAGTTTGTGTGTATTTCCTGAGCCGCAAATGAGAAAACCGTTCTTTAAGCAATTGAGCACCGTTGACCAGGATCGCGCCGCGAAGCCTCCCAGGAGAGGGCGTTCCAGGAAGGCTCTGGACTGCTCGTGCCCCCCCCCCCCGGGGACATCTGGAGCCTCATGGGGGTGGGGCCGGCCCTCATGGGGCGGGGCCTGCGTGGGCCAGGCGCAGCCCCCAGGCAGCTGCGCGGCTCCACGCATCTGGAAGCCGAAGCGGAGGCAAGGCAGACAAAGAAAGAGAGAGAGAGAGAGAGTGGAGGGGGGAAAAAACAAAGAAAACATCGAACAGCCGGGCTTGTAAGACCACGCCTGGCATCGTTTTCAACATTTACAAGAACTTCACGGATGGATGGCGGTTCGTTTTCAAAATGTGGCTCTCGCCGTAGCGCCGCGCACTATCTTTTGAACAAGTTGTAATGGTTTCACGGATCCCCATGGTCAGCGTACCAGAATACTGTCCTGGAAAAATTCAGAATTGTGAGTTCGCAACAGTTACAGTGATTTGCGATGTTGGAGTCCGAGGGAAGGCGTTCTGGCACGATTCAAGGCCGTCAAGACACAACAACCAAGTTGATCAGTGGCGTTG
>CAUYUJ010013359.1:54242-66742 GCA_963575745.1 Prorocentrum cordatum
CCCGATCACACGTGCTCCGATGACTGTTCCAGTCGCCAGAGGGCGCCGAAACGCAACACCGCAACGCCACACGTACACCCCCCATCACTCCCGCCAACAAACCCTTCTGATGAGGCCTTCTTCGCGGTCAGTAGCAGAGGCGGCAGCGTTTAGATAGGTGTGAAACGTCGAGTAACATTATGAAAATGAGCTAACGCCACGTGTGATTAACGTACTCGTATGCACTCGTCCTGAAACTGTTGCCATGCCTCAGACAATCTTGCAATCTCGCTCCACGATGCCCGACCTTTGGAAATGTGGATACGTCGTTATGTGAGCTCAGACGGAGAGCGAAGCATGGGCCGAGGCAACCGGAGGCCCACACGGGCGGAGCGACAGCGCCCTCGTCCTCCCGCCAAGGGTGAGCCTTCATGAGAGCCTCTGTGGACCTCCGCGGCCCTATCGTGACCGTGGTTTCGACCGGATTTCGTCCAGACGTCGACCACCCCTCTTCACCATGTCGTGCAGATGTCGACCAGATCGGACGAGATCGGGACGAAGTCCCCCAAACCGCAAGGATATGGGGATCCTCTGAGGCTCTGAGGCTCCCATGAAGGACCACACAACCTCCCTGACGAAGGGCGGAGCGCGCGGCGGCGGTGGAAAGCTTAAGCGCGGCTGGGCCGACGAAACCCTGCCGCGTTGGGTCCAACACCTGCGGGCGGGCGGCTGCCAGTCACGCGGCCCTCGCCGCCCCTCCCCCACTGCTCCCCTCTTCCCCTTACCCTTCTCCTCCTCCTCCTCTTCCTCCTCCAACTCCTCCCATGTCCGTAGCCATTTTGGCTCAAGCCATTTGGCTCAATCCATTTTGGCTCAAGGTTCTGCCCGAGGCCCCGTCGGTCGGGGCCGCTCGGGCGGGGACGAGCGCCGCGCTTGGGTCGGCGCGCGCGATGGCAGGCGGCGGCGGAGGCCCCCGCGTTCGGTGCTGATGCACGCGGTGATGGGAGGTGGCTCGGAGTTGCCGTGTGGTGGGCGCTGGTGCGGCTGCTGCGGTGCGGCCACCTGGGCGCCCCCTCCCGTGCTGGGCATCATCCTGCACCAGTGAGCCGTGCAGACCCTGGAGACGTCGGTGCCAGTCCTAGGGTTGTCCGCGGCAGAAGGCGCGCGTCGGGGGCAGCAGCTGCTCGAGCTGGTGCGTCGTGGGCCGCCTGCGGAAGAGGTCGAGGCGGTGCGAGTGGCCGAGGCCGTGCCCACCGTGGCGGCGCCTGAGGTAGGCCGCTCTAGTGCGCCGCTCAAGCAGAAGGGCGCGGAGGAGAAGGAGTGTAAGCTGGTGACGGGCAAGGTGAAAGGTCGGCGAGGCGAGCGCTGGGACGCAGCGCAGCTGTGTGGGCCGAGCGGCGCGAGGCCGAGCGTCGAGCAGCCGCAGCTGGCACGCTGCAGCGATGGGCGCGCGGCTTGCTGGGGCGGCGCGCGGCCGCAGCGGTGCGGGCGGCTCGCGGTGCGGCCGTGGCTGGCTGCGCTGGGCCTGCCGCGATGGCCCCGCCGGCCGCAGAGGCCCAGCCCGCGAGGCACGGGATGCGTGGCAGGAAGGCTCAGGAGGATGCAAAGGGCGACGACGCCCTGCTCGACGACGCGATCCTCCTCGCCGCGCGCGAGGCCGACGAATTGGCACGCGCCGCGGCGGACGCCCTCGTGGACGAGGTGCGCGTGGCGATCGTCCCGTTCGTCGTGGCGCATCCCCTGGCCGCCAACCCGCCGGCTGCCCGGGCGACCCCGCGTCTTCTCCAACGCGCCCAAAGGACGGCCCCTGCCCTCCTGCGACCGGGATTTCCCACTCCCCCGCACAGGCCAGAAGGGTTTCCAACAACGGCCCGCTCTCGCCGAGTCGGCGCGCCCTCCCGGCGTCGGGGCGGGCGCCGCGGCACCGTCTGCCCCGTCGAAGATGGGTCCTGGAATGCTTCCGTCAGCGCGTGGCAGGCACAAAGCCTAATCTCGCGGCGCACCCTCCCGCTTGCAGGAGGGGGGCGAGACGGGCTCCTCCCCCCCCTCCCCTGCCGCGCCCCGCGGGAGCTCTATGCTGCGGGCTAGTGCGTTGGGCAGTAAGGGTTCTCCTTCGTTGCGAATAACTTCCCCCCATCGGTCCACCGCCCTGGCTTTGTCTGGCAAGGCGGGCGGCAAGAGGGCCGCGGATCCTACCTCTCAGCTCCACCTCGCCCCCGGCTCCCCGGCGCCAGACCCCCCCCCCTGGCGCCCCAAGCCCCCGCGGGCGCCCGCCCCGCCCTCGGCTGGTCAATGCCGCGGGGTGGGGCCCTGCACGGCGGCTTGCTCAGGCCGGCCCCAGGCCCGTGCTTCCCGCATCCTGCCCGCCGCCGAACGGCGGGGGCGTGGCTGCTGAGCCCCCGAACGGCGGGTGGGCTGGAGACCCCCGCCCCCGCCGCGGCCCCTCCGGCTCTCGGGGGGCGCGCGGTGAAGGGGCCCCGCCGCGAGGGGGAGGGGCCTTGCGCTGGACGCGCGGGTTCCCGCCATCCGAGGACACAACGAAAACCACAAGCACGCCCCACAAAAGCCCACATATTGCCGCGCCACAACTCCCCCAAAGCCCCTGACAGCCCATGCCGAACCCCACGAGACCCTCAACAGACCACCTCGCGCCCCCCCCCCCCGCCCCCTAAAAAAAAAAAACGAGGCGCCCGAGACGCTCGACACGTCAGGTGCTCACAAACTACACGTTATGCACTTTGCGCGTGATGTGCCGGCCCCCCGCACATTAAATGGCGACCGCGGGACAGCTGACACGCCCAGGGCCGACCCAACAAAACTAAACTCAGTCGACCTCTCTGGGGTCGGCGGCAGAGGCGGCAGCCTTTAGATCCGGCCGCTCCCGCCCTGCGGTGTGGGCCGTGCGAGACCTCTCTGACAAAGTGTTCGGCACTATCTTTCCCCTTCCTTCGCCAGTGGCTGGTCAAAGCCCTCCTGAAAGTCCCTCCGAGGGGGCCCCACTCTGCCGGCGGACCCCCCCTCCCTGAACAGTTCCGGCGCCCGGGGGCGATTCAAGAGCGCCCTAAAACGGGCCAAGAGAGCCCCAAGACGGCCCAAGCGAGCCTCCAGACGGCTCCAGATCGCTCCCAGACGCTAAATATGGTCTCCAGACGGCCCAAGACGCCTCCAAGACGCTGCAAGAGGGCTCCGACAGCACCCCCGACAGGGCCACAAGATGTAAATGTCATTCATTTTTCGATGGTTTTTTATAGTTTTTCGGCTTCCAGCAATTTGGGCTTCCAGACGCTCCAAGACGGCGCACGAGGCCCCCAAGACCACCCTAAGACGGCCGAAAAGCCCCCCAAGAGAGGTCCAGGACGGCCCAAGAGGGCACCAAGACAGCCCAAGAGGCCCCCGGGACGGCCCACGAGGGCCCCAGGACGGTTCCAACAGAGGGCCCAGAGGGGGAACCTCAACGGACACTCCGACTTTCAACTCCCAAAAAGCCTTCAGGAGGGCCTCAGGGGCTCCCAGGAAGCTCCCAAGAGGCCCCAAGAGAGCTCCAAGAGGCCCCCAAGAAGCCCCCAGGAGGTCCATGAGGACTCCGTCCGACCCAAACCCCAAGCACGGTGGCGGGATGGGGCGACGGCTATTTGATAGCTGGCATACGCGCCGCGTCACGACTTTCGATGCTGCGCACCTCCTCGAAAAACTCCCAGGGAGCGGCCGGTGATGCGCCGCCGGCGTCCTCGATCCGGCCGCTCCCGCCCTGCGGTGTGGGCCGTGCGAGACCTCTCTGAAAGAGTGTTTGGCGCAGTCTTTGGCCCCCTTCTCCAGTGCCTGGTCAAAAACCTCCTGAAAGTCCCTCCGAGGGGGCCCCACTCTGCCGCCGGCCCCCCGCCGGGCCCCCCCCCCCTTCAAGGTCTCAAACGGCCCGGGGACGAGCCAAGGGCGCCCCAAGCCGGTCCTAGAGAGTCCCGAGCAGTCCAAGAGAGCCTCCAGACGGCTTCAGATCGCTCCAAGACGCCCAAGATGGCCTCCAGACGGCCCAAGACGCCTCCAAGACGGCCCAAGAGGCCTCCAAGAGCACCCCCAAGAGAGCCCCAACATGCAAAAATCATTGATTTGTCAATGGTTTTTGAAGGATTTTCGCGTTCTCGCCATTTCGGCTTACCCACGCTCCAAGACGGCCCAAGGGGCCCCCAAGATCGCCCCAGGACGGCCCAACAAGCCCCCGAGAGGGCTCCAAGACGGCGCAAGAGGGCCCCAAGACGGCCCAAGAGGCACCCAGAACGGCCTAAGAGAGGCCCCAGGACGGCCCCAAGAGGGCGCACAGAAGGGGAACCCGAATGAACATTTTGAGCTTTCGGTCCCAAGAGGCCCCCAGGGGGCTCTTAGAGGCCCCCAGGAGGCCCCCAAGAGGCTCCAAGAGAACCCCCAAAGGCCCCAAGAGGCCTCCAAGAGGCTCACAAGAAGCCCCCAGGAGGCCCTCAAGAGGCCCTAAACTCCCCCGCAGAGGCCCCGAGAGCCCTCTCGAGAGACCCCAAGAAGCGTCCACGAGGACTCCGACCCAAAACCCAAGCACGGTGGCGGGATGGGCCGCGCCACGTCACGACTTTCGATGCTGCGCGATCTTCGGCAAACTCCCAGGGAGCGGCCGGTGATGCGCCGCCGGCGTTCTCGATCCGGCCGCTCCCGCCCTGCGGGTTGGGCCGTGCGAGACCTCTCTGACAGAGTGTCTGGCGCAGTCTTTGGCCCCCTTCTCCAGTGCCTGGTCAAAAACCTCCTGAAAGTCCCTCCGAGGGGGCCCCACTCTGCCGCCGGTCCCCCCCCCCCCCCTCAAGGTCTCAAACGGCCCGGGGGCGATCAAGGGCGCCCCAAGCCGGTCCAAGAGAGTCCCGAGCAATCCAAGAGAGCCTCCAGACGGTTCCAGATCGCTCCAAGACGCCCAAGATGGCCTCCAGACGGCCCAAGACGCCTCCAAGACGGCCCAAGAGGGCTCCAAGAGCACCCCCAAGACAGCCCCAAGAAGCAAAAATCCTTGATTTTCAAATGGTTTTTGAAAGATTTTCACGTTCACGCCATTTCGGCTTACCCACGCTCCACGACGGCCCAAGAGGCCCCCAAGATCGCCCAAGAGGCCCCGGGGACGGCCCAAGAGGGGCCCCAGGATGGCCCCAAGAGGAGGCCCAGAGGGGAACCCGAATGAACATTTCGAGCTTTCGGCTCAAGAGGCCCCCAGGAGGCCCTAAGAGGCCCCCTGGAGGCCCCCAACAAACCCCAAGAGAGCCCCAAGAGGCCCCAAGAGGGCCCCAAGAGGTCTCCAAGAAGCCCCTGGGACGCCCCCAAGAGGCCCCTAAACTGCCCCGCAGAAGCCCCCGAGAGCTGTCCGAAGAGACTCCTGCAAGCGTCCATGAGGACTCTGAGCCACAACCCAGGTAAGGTGGCGGGATCACTCCAAGACGCCGAAGATGGCCTCTAGAGGCCCTCACGCGCCTTCAAGATGTCCCCAAAAACCTCAAAGGCCCCCAAGAGGGCCCGAAGCAGTTCCCAAGAAGCTTCCAGGAGGCTCCCCAGAGGCTCCTAAAATGCCCCGCAGAGGCTCCCGAGAGCTGTCCGACAGACGCTTGTAGGACTCCGACCCAAAACCCAAGCACGGTCGCGGGATGGGCCGACGGCCATTGGATAGGTGGCATACGCGCCGCGTCACGACTTTCGATGCTGCGCACCACTTCGGCAAACTCCCAGGGAGCGGCCGGTGATGCGCCGCCGGCGTCCTCGATCCGGCCGCTCCCGCCCTGCGGGTTGGGCCGTGCGAGACCTCTCTGACAGAGTGTCTGGCGCAGTCTTTGGCCCCCTTCTCCAGTGCCTGGTCAAAAACCTCCTGAAAGTCCCTCCGAGGGGGCCCCACTCTGCCGCCGGCCCCCCCCCCCCTCAAGGTCTCAAACGGCCCGGGGGCGATCTGAAGGCGCCCCAAGCCGGTCCAAGAGAGTCCCGAGCAATCCAAGAGAGCCTCCAGACGGTTCCAGATCGCTCCAAGACGCCCAAGATGGCCTCCAGACGGCCCAAGACGCCTCCAAGACGGCCCAAGAGGGCTCCAAGAGCACCCCCAAGACAGCCCCAAGAAGCAAAAATCATTGATTTTCAAATGGTTTTTGAAAGATTTTCACGTTCACGCCATTTCGGCTTACCCACGCTCCACGACGGCCCAAGAGGCCCCCAAGATCGCCCAAGAGGCCCCCGGGACGGCCCAAGAGGGGCCCCAGGATGGCCCCAAGAGGAGGCCCAGAGGGGAACCCGAATGAACATTTCGAGCTTTCGGCTCAAGAGGCCCCCAGGAGGCCCTAAGAGGCCCCTTGGAGGCCCCCAACAAACCCCAAGAGAGCCCCAAGAGGCCCCAAGAGGGCCCCAAGAGGTCTCCAAGAAGCCCCTGGGACGCCCCCAAGAGGCCCCTAAACTGCCCCGCGGAAGCCCCCGAGAGCTGTCCGAAGAGACTCCTGCAAGCGTCCATGAGGACTCTGAGCCACAACCCAGATAAGGTGGCGGGATCACTCCAAGACGCCGAAGATGGCCTCTAGAGGCCCTCACGCGCCTTCAAGATGTCCCCAAAAACCTCAAAGGCCCCCAAGAGGGCCCGAAGCAGTTCCCAAGAAGCTTCCAGGAGGCTCCCCAGAGGCTCCTAAAATGCCCCGCAGAGGCTCCCGAGAGCTGTCCGACAGACGCTTGTAGGACTCCGACCCAAAACCCATGCACGGTCGCGGGATGGGCCGACGGCCGTTGGATAGGTGGCATACGCGCCGCGTCACGACTTTCGATGCTGCGCACCACTTCGGCAAACTCCCAGGGAGCGGCCGGTGATGCGCCGCCGGCGTCCTCGATCCAGCCGCTCCCGCCGGGCGGGTTGGGCCGTGCGAGACCCCTCTGACAAAGTGTTTGGCACAACTTTTAGCCCCCTTCGCCAGTGCTTGGTCAAAAACCTCTTTGAAGTCCCTCCGAGGGGGGCCCTCTCTGCCGCCGGACCCCCCGTAAGGTTGACCAAACCGTGTGTGTGTGTGTGTATCACCTCGGTTTTTGGTTTATTACTTTTTCTGTTTTTGCTTTCCTTTGGCTTATTCTTTTCGTCATCTCTAAAGGAATTGCTCAAAGTAGCGGAATACAGAATGATTTCTTTTGTGGCAAACTACAAATTGATTCATTTTTGTGGCGTATTACGAAGGAATCCTCTTGTGGTGAATTACAACTTGTTTCCTTTTGTGGCGGATTACAAAGGGATCCCTTTTGTGGAGGATTACAAAGGCATTCCTTTTGTGAAGGATTACACATTGATTTTCTTTGGGGGCCTTCCTGGTAGTGAACCAGGGGACAAGAGAAAAAAAACAATCAGGAAATCATTGAACATTCTGAGAATTTCAGTTTTTCAATAAATGTCCAATGTTTTGAAGCAGAAACATATATATATATAAAAAAAAACATTTCCGCCTTCCGAATGCCAAAATGCTGTGTTTTCATATGGTTTCGGCTTCAATACCTTGGAACATGCTGTGTTTTGTTATATGTGTCTGCTTCAAAGCATGGGGAATTCATTGAAAAATTACAATTTCCCTAATTTTCAATGATTTCCTTTTTTTTTTTCTCTCTTTTGTCCCCTGGTTCACTACCAGGAAGGCCGATAAAGGAAATCAGTTTGTAATCCCCCACGAAAGGAATCCTTTTGTAATCCTCCACAAACGGATTCCCTTTGTAATCCTCCACACAAGGAAACAAATTGTAATTCACCAAACAAGGATTTCCTATGTAATGCGGCACACAAGGAATCATTTTGCGATCCTCCACAGAAGAAATCCTTGTGTAATCCTCCACAAAAGGAATCTTGCTGTAATCCGCCACAAAAGAAAACAACGTGTAGTTCACAACAAAAGAATTCCCTTTGTAATTCAACAACAAAGAAATCAATATGTAATCCGCTAATGTTTGTTTCGGGCCTCTGGAGGCCGGCGAATCGAGAGATTAAGGCTTAAGATATCCCTCTGGAACGCGCTTCGGCGCTCACCCGCTGGAAGTAAGAGGGGCGAGGAGGAACAGACGGAGGTGGAGGCGGAGGAGGAGGAGGAGGAGGAGGAGGAGGAAGAAGGGGAAAGAGAGGAGAACTTATGTAACCCGCTATGGGTGCGTAGCCCCAGGGAACTATTCCCTTAGTCTGGTGGGCTGTGCTTCCCACCCGATTGTGCCTTGTGAAGCTCATGATGAGAATGCAGTGCTCCAAACGCATCTCGTCATCACCATCATCATCAGCAAAATCTTGAAACACCTACTCGTCATCACCATCGTCATCAGCAGAATCTTGAAACACATACTCGTCGTCATCATCATCGTCATCAACAGCATCTTGAAACACATGCTCGCCGTCACCATCGTCATCAGCAGCATATTGAAACACATACTCGTCATCATCATCATCATCGTCATCAGCAGCATCTTGAAACACATACTCGTCATCATCATCGTCATCGTCATCAGCAGCATCTTGAAACACATGATCGTCATCACCATCGTCATCAGCAGCATCTTGAAACACATGCCCGTCATCACCATCGTCATCAGCAGCATCTTGAAACACATGATCGTCATCACCATCGTCATCAGCAGCATCTTGAAACACACGCTCGTCATCATCATCGTCATCAGCAGCAGCATCTTGAAATACATGCTCTTCATCACCATCGTCATCAGCAGCATCTTGAAACGCATGCTCGTCATCACCACCGTCATCAGCACAGCTTGAAACAAATGCTCGTCATCACCATCGTCATCAGCAGCATCTTGAAACACATACTCGTCATCATCATCATCAGCAGCATCTTGAAACACGTACATGTCATCACCATCGTCATCAGCAGTGGCCTTCGGAACCCCTTGCGAAGCATAATCGTCATCAACATTGTCATAACCTGCCAGCAGATTCTATGTGTAATTTATCACATAAGGATTTTTGTTGTTACCCGCTGCAAAACAGAGAGTATTGTAATTCGCTCATGTTTGTTTCGGGCCTCCAGAGGCCGGAGAATCGAGGGACTAAGGCTTAAGATGTCCCTTTGGAACGCGCTTCGGCGCTCACCCACTGGAAGTAAGGTGAGGAGGAAGAGACGGAGGTGGAGGAGGAAGAGGAGGACGGAGGAGAGGAGGGCTTATGGAACCCGCTATGGGTGCTTAGACCCAGGGGGTTATTCCCTTAGTCTGGTGGGCTGTGCTTCCCGATGATGCCCTGTGCGGCCCATTATGATAATGGATTGCCCTCAGCGCATACCAGAAGATTCGTTAACGCTCATTTCTGCTACTCGCGACCTGCCCCTGACAGGGGAAGATCTGGGGGATCCCAGGGTGATGTCGAAACCGCCATCTCCGAGGATAGGGCGGGGACCGACAGGAAAGGGCAGCATCTTGAAACACATGCTCGTCACCACGATCATCATCAGCAACATCTTGAAACACGTACTTGTCATCACCATCGTCATCAGCAGCATCTTGAAACACATCCTCGTCATCATCATCGTCATCATCAGCATCTTGAAACACATACTCGTCATCATCATCGCCATCAGCAGCATCTTGAAACACATACTCGTCATCAGCAGCATCTTGAAACACATACTCGTCATCATCATCGTATGTGTGTTGTTCCATGTGGGAAGATATCATGTTAAATTCTCAACTCGGGTACTCTCTTCCGTAGCTGGTTTGAGGCTCATGATGATGATAAGGATGATGATGCTGGTGATGGCGATGCAACGCAGCAAAACGAGGTGGTACGCACACACGGTTTTGTCAACTCCACCCGGACCCCCCCTCTCCCATGGGGCCCTTGAAGGTCCGGAACAGCCCGGGGACGACCCAAGAGCGCCCCAAGCCGGTCCAAGAGAGTCCCAAGACGGTCCGAGAGAGCCTCCAGACGGCTCCAGATCGCTCCAACACGCCCAAGATTGCCTCCAAACGGCCCAAAACGCCTCCAAGACGGCCCAAGAGGCCTCCAAGAGCACCCCCAAGAGACACAAATCATTGATTTTTCGATGGTTTTGTAAAGATTTTCGCGTTCTCGCCATTTCGGCTTACCGACGCTCCAGGACGGCCCAAGGGGCCCCCGAAATCGCCCCAGGACGGCCCAATAAGCCCCCAAGAGGGCTCCAAGCCAGCCCAGCAGGGCCCCAAGATGGCCTAAGAGGCACCTGGGACGGCCCAAGAGGGGCCCCAGGACGGCTCCAAGAGGGCGCCCAGAAGGGGAGCCCGAGTGAACAATTCGAGCTTTCGGTCCCAAGAGGCCCCCAGGAGGCTCTAAGAGCAGAGCCTCCCAAGAGGCCCCCAAGAGAGCCCCAAGAGGCCCCAAGAGGGCCCTAAACTCCCCCGCAGAGGCCCCCGAGAGCCCTCTCGAGAGACCCCAAGAAGCGTCCATGGGGACTCCGCGACCCAAAACCCAAGCACGGTGGCGAGATGGGCCGACGGCCATTTGATAGCTGGCATACGCGCCGCGTCACGACTTTCGATGCTGCGCACCACTTCGGCAATTTCCCAGGGAGCGGCCGGTAATGCGCCGCCGGCGTCCTCGATAAACGCACCCAGGGAAGGGATCGAACAGGGCAGGGCTGTTTAGTAAACGCCCCAATGCTGCTAAGTAAACGCCGAGTGTGGGGGTCGGGGCGCTTTTCCCACCCTGGAGGGGGGCACAGCAGTACAGCGCCCTCCAGACACCACTACCACTTCTTCTGCGCCTGCAGAGGCAGAAAACACTGACCAGCATGAATGTTCGACGGTCCGCGCGGATTTCTTGGATCTGCGCTGGACCCCCCCCCCGCGGCACCTCAAGCGCCGCCCCTGGCGCGCTCCTGGCGCCAGTGGGGTGAGAAATCCGCGCTGTCATTCGAGTCATTTATGTTTATGCCATTGTGTGATAACAGAAAACGGCATCAACATAAACTTTCGACGGTCCGCGCGGATTTCTTGGGTCTGCGCTGGACCCCATACCTGGCGCGCGCGCGCCAGGGGCGGCGCCGGAGGCGCCGCCGAGGGGGTCAAGCGCACAACCAAGAAATCTGCGCAGACCATCGACAGTTTATGTTCATGCCGCTTTTTCTTCGTCGATTCCAACTGGCTCCCATCTCAAACCACCGTGGCGAGGCACGCCCCCGCAAGACTTCAGCGAATGTGCTCCCCGTGATGCGGCGAAACGCATACAGCAAGTTTCGTGCCGTGCCGACTTCGGCGCTGGCTCCTGACACCGCGGGGATCGTTCGGCCCTGAAGGATCGGCCGTTTCCGAAGCGTCAAAACGTTCAACATCGACCAACTCTGGGTCGCTGGCGGCAATCATAGTTGAATGCCAGCGGCGGGGTCGCCGCCAGTCGACACGACGCGAACCTGCCGTAGCAGCTACGGTCGGGAACTTCTGCTCAGCGCGTCGCGGGGGCGGCCCCAGCGACGCTCCCCGCCCTGCGACATGCTGGCGTGCCGCTCCGCTCCGCGGGGCGGGAAGGCAGCAAAGGTTCGCGAAGCTGACGCCTGGGGAATGTCGGGAGCTGCCAAGGGGTGGGGTGTCCAAGAGGGGTGAATGCACATCATGACCAGCGGCACGTGCGCGCCCCGGGGGGGGGGGGCTGGGGACGTAATGAAACCAGAAGAAGCGCCATGAAATCTGGGGAAATATCATGGCCCACGCCATGATATCCACCCCCCCTATTCATCACCCCCCTCCTTGCCGCCCCCGAGAATGGAACATGGACGGCGTGTCGCGTCGCGGCGTGGTGGGCCAGACCTGCCAGCGCGACGCGCGAGGCCAGAGCTCCTCACCGTATCTCGTGCTGCTATCCGCCCTCGCAGTGTCGACTGCTCTTAGGGTTACTTCGAAGAGCCGCCCCTCGAAAAGGAGGCCGCCGCCGCGCGCGCGCCGACAGCTGGGCCCACATGTCCGTGCGCTCGTCGTCGGCTCGCAGGCTGCGGGCCGCCGGGCGAGGAGGAGGAGGGCGAGAAGATTGAGAGGAAGCAAAGGGTGAGGAGGTCGACAAGGGGCGAGGAGGGGGGGGGGGGGGGGGCGAGGAGCGGCAGGGAGTGGGGCAGGAGGAGGGCGAGGAGGAGCAGGAAGGGGAGGAGGAGGAGGGCGAGGAGCGAGGAGGGCGAGGAGGGGCAGGAGGAAAGCGAGGAGGGGCGGAGCAGGTGGAGGGCGAGGAGGGGGAGGTGGGGAACGAGAGCGAGGCGGCGCGGGTCGGTTCTGTTTAGGCTAGCGTGACGTTGACACGCGTTGCCGCACCAGTGAAGTGGAGCAGCAGAAGGCGCGTGAGGAGGAGAAAGGGAGGAGGAATGGCGGAAGAGGCCCTGCCTGGGCAGCTGCCCGAAGACCCCCCTCCCCTCTCCCCCCCTTTTCCGCACTTTCGAAGCTACACCCAGTTTTTCGCGTTCTGGAAGCTACCCCCCTACTTCCCCCCTCTCCGAACGGGGGGAAGCTTAGCTACCCCACCTTTGGACCCCTCGAAACCCCTCCCCCCTCACCCCCTTTGTTCC
>CAUYUJ010013359.1:71742-88172 GCA_963575745.1 Prorocentrum cordatum
ATCAACGGAGCGCCGAAAACCACAAACGCGCCGAAAACCAATAGAACGCCGAAAACCAAAAGAACTCTGAAAACCAAAGAGGCACCGACGACCAACGGGCGCTGGAAACCAAAGGGGCACCGAAAAACGAAGGAGCGTCGAAAACCAACAATGCGCCGAAAACCTCAGAGCGCCGAAAACCAACAGGGTGCCGAAAACCAAAGGGGCGCCTAAAATCCAAGGCTAGCCGAACACCAAAAGAGGCGCCGAATACCACAGGGGTTCCGAAAACCAAAAGGACGCCGAAAACCAAAGGGGCGCCGATATCCAAAAGGAGCGCTAAACACCACAGGGGCGCCGAAAACTGAAGTGGCGCCGAAAACCACAAGGGCGGCTAAAACCAAATGGGCGCCTAATACCAAAATGGCTGCAAAACTAACGATGCGCCGAACACCAAAAGGGCAAACGAAACCTAAATGGGAGCCGGCCGAAAAACAAAAGATAGCGACAACAACAAAAAGAGCGCCGAATACCAAAGGAACGCGAAAACCACAAAGGCGAGGAAAACCAAGAAGGGCACCGAAAACCAACGGAGCGCCGAAAACCAAAAGGCGCCGAACACCAAGAGGAAGCCAAGAACCAAGGAGGACCCCGATAACCACAGGGGCGCCGAAAACCAAAAGGGGCGCCGAAAACCAAAGAGCGCCGACAACCAAAGGGCGCCGAAAACCAACCGAAGGGGCGCCGAAAACCAACAAGGCGCCGAAAACCAAGAGGGCGCCGAAAACCAAAAAGGGCACCGACAACCAAATCGGCGCCACCAAAAAAGGCGCGGAAAACTAGAGGGGCGCCGAACACCAGAGGAGCGCCGAACACCAAAAGGGCGCCAAAAACCAAAAGGGCGCCGCAGACCAATGGGGCGCCGAAGACCACAGGGGGCCCCGAAAATCACAGGGGCAGCGAAAACCAAAGGAGCGCCGAACCCCCCCCCCAAAAAAAAATAAGGCGCCGAACACCAAGAGGACGCCGAAAACCCAAGGGGCATTGGAAGCCAAAGGGGCGCCGAAAACCAAGGAACGCCAACAACCAAAAGGGCGCCGAAAGCCAAAGCTGCGCCGAAAACCAAAGGGGTTCCGAACAACAAAACGCCGAACACCAAAAGGGCACCGAAAACCAAAAGGGCGCCACCAAAAAGGATGCAGAAAACCAAGGGGCGCCGAAAACCAAAGATGCGCTGAAAACCAAGGGAGCGTCGAAAACCAAAGGAGCGCCGAAGACCAAAGAAGCTCCGAAAACCAACTGGTCGTCGAAAACCCAGGGAGCCGAAAACCAACAGGGCGCCGAAAACCACCAGAAGGAGCGCCGAAAAAGGACGCCGAAAACCAGAAAAGAGCGCCGAAAATCAAAGGGGCGCCGAAAACCACAAGGTCGCCGAAAACCAAAATGGCGCCAAAAAAACCAAGACGGTGCCGAAAACCAAAAGCTCCAAAAATAAACTCGATGCCGAAAACCACAGGAGTGCGGAAAATAAAAAAATGTCGAAAACCACAGGGGCGCCGAAAACAAAAGGGCGCCGACCACCCAAAGAGCGCCGAAAACCAAGAGGGCGCCGAAAACCAAGAGGGGCGCCGCAAGCCAATAGAGCGCCGAAAACCGAAGAAATGCAGAACCCCAACAAACGAAAACCAAAGGGGGCGCCGCAACCCAATAGGGCGGCCAAAACCAAGATGGCCCCGAAAACCAAAAGCGAGCCGAAAACCAAAAGCGCGCTGAAACTCAAAAGGGCGGGCGCCGAAAAGAAAGAGGGCGACGACAACCAAAGAGCACCAACAACCATACAGGCGCCGAAAACCAACCAAAGGGATGACGAAAGCTAAAAAGGCACCGAATACCACAAGGGCGCCGGAAACCAAAGGAACGCAGAAAACAGAAGGAGCGCCGAATACCAAAAGAGATCCGAAAACCAGAAACGCGCCGAAGCAAAGAGAGCGCCGAAAACCAAGGGGGCGCCGAAAACAATAACGGCGCCCAAAACCAAAAGCGGCGCCGAAAACCACTTGGCTCCGAAACCCAAAGCAGCGCCGAAAACCAAGAGGGCGCCGAAAACCAAAAGGGGCGCCGCAAACAAGTAGGGCGCCGAAAACCAAAAGGACGCAGAAACTCAATAGGGCACCGAAAACCAAAGGAGCGCCGAAAACAAACGATGCGCCGAAAACCAGAAAGGGCGCCGAAAACCAAAGGAGTGCTGATAACCAAAAGGGCGCCACAAACCAAAGGGGCGCCGAAAATCGAAGGGGCGTCGAAGACCAACGAGCGCCGAAACCCAAAGGGGCGCCGATAACCCAAAGTGGCGCCGAAAACCAACAAGGCGCCAAAAACCAAAACGGCGCCGAAAATCAACAAGGCGCTGAAAACCAAGAGGGCGCCCAAAACCAAAGGGGCGCCGAAAACCAAGAGGGCGCCGAGAACCAAAGGGGCACCAAAAGCCAAAGGGTGCGAAAACCACAGGGGCGCCGAAAACCACAAGGGCGCCGAAAAACCAAATGAGCGCCCAAATCCAAAGGAAAAGGCAGCTTCGAATCCGCCCTTCAGCTAGGGCCCTCCAGCTGGAAATGCCAACAGAAGGAGGGGAGTGGTGGTAGCTTCAGACGCACTTTTGGAAAAAGGAAGCCTGGGTTTACCCCGGGCCTCGAACAAAGGGCGGGAGGCGCGGGGTAGCTTCAGGGGGAGCAGCTTCGGAAGCCCCCCCCCACCTGGAAAAGTGAGCCTGGGCTTATCCCACACCCGCAAAAAGAGGGGGGAGACTTCGGAAGCCACCCCCTCTTTTCACGAGGAAGGGGTGGGTGGGCTCGGAAGCCCCCCTCCTTCTTTGAAGAGGGGAGCCTGGGCTTACCCCGTGCCCAGACGAGGGGTCGGCATCGACCCGTTTCAGGTTCCAGAATCACCCTGGAACTGTTCCTGGGTGAAAATTGGAACCTGAAGCGGGTGATTTTCCATCTGGGCGCTCTCAGGAGCCTTGTGGGTGCCTCTCGGGGATGGGGGGAAGTGTGCCCGAGCTCCCGAAATTGCGACTTTCCAAATGAAATTTCTGATTGGGGAACTTGTTTTTTGCGGCTGGGCCCTCCCTCTCAGCGTCGGGAGATCCCAAATGGATTTTCACCCCGGAACCGTTCCAGGGTGAAAATCCATCTGAGACCCTCTCTCAGCGCAAAACGGCGCTTTCGGGGATGGGGGGTGTACCTGAGCCCCCAAAATGGCAATTTTCCAAATGACATTTCTTATTGGGGAGCTTGTTTCTCGCGGCTGGGCCTTCCCGCTCAGCGTCGGGAGGTCCCAGATGGATTTTCACACCGGAACCGTTTCAGGGTGAAAATTCATCTGGGGCCCTCTCCCAGCGCAAAACGGCTCTCTCGGGGATGGGGGGGAGTGCACCCGAGCACCCAAAATGGCCATTTACCAAATGAAATGTCTGATTGGGGAGCTGTTTTTTCGCGGCTGGGCCCTCCCGCTCGATAGGCTCTCCCGCTCAGCGTCGGGAGGTCCCAAGTGGATTTTCACCCCGGAACCGTTCCAGTGTGAAAATCCATCAAAAAACATCTCCCAACGCAAAACGGCGTGTCGGGGATGGAAGCGGGTGCACCCGAGCACGCAAAAATAGCCATTTTCCAAATGAAATTTCTGATTGGGGAGCTTGATTTTTGCGGCTGGGCCCTCCCGCTCAACGTCGGGAGGTCCCAAATGGATTTTCACCCCGGAACCGTTCCAGGGTGAAAATCCATCTGGAACCCTCTCCCAGCGCAAAACGGCTCTCTCGGGGATGGGGAGAAAATGTACCCGAGCTCCCAAGATGACCATTTTCCAAATGAAATTTCTTACTGGGGAACTTGTTTTTTGCGGCTGGGCCCTCCCGCTCAGCGTCGGGAGGTACCAAATGGGTTTTCACCCAGGAACCGTTCCAGAGTGAACATCCATCTGGATGGAACCCTCTCCCAGCGCAAAACGGCGCTGTCGGGGATGGGGGGGAGTGCACCCGAGCTCCCAAGATGGCCATGTTCAAAATGAAATGTCTGATTGGGGAGCTGTTTTTTCGCGGCTGGGCCTCTCCGCTCAGCGTCGGGAGGTCCCAGATGGATTTTCACACCAGAACCGTTCCAGGGTGAAAATCCATCTGGAACCCTCTCCCAGCGCAAAACGGCTCTCTCGGGGATGGGGGGGGTGTACCCGAGCTCCCAGAATGGTAATTTTCCAAAAGAAATTTCTGATTGGGGCCTTTTTCTCGCGGCTGCAAGGAGCTCAATAAGGCCTCATGTAAGGAGCCCAACGCGGCCTTCTGCAAGGAGCTTAATAAAGCCTTCTGTAAGAAGCTGAGAAGGCCTTCTGTAAGGAGCCCAATGAGGCCTTGAAGAAGCTCAATAAAACCTTCTGCAAGGAGCACAATTCGCCCTTTTGTAAGGAGCTTAATGAAGCCTTCTGTGATGAGCTCAATAAGGCCTTCTGTAAGGAGCCCGATATGGCCTTCTGTAAGGAGCCCAGTCAGGCCGTAAAAAGCACAATAAGGCGTTCTGTAGGGAGCCCAGTAAGGCCTTCTGTAAGGAGCTCAATGAGGCCTTCTGTCAGGAGCCCAGGAAGGCCTTCTGTAAGGAGCCCAATACGGCCTTCTGCCAGGAACTCAATAAGGCCTTCTGTAAGGAGCACCCAAGCCTTCAGTAAGGAGTCGAATGAAGCCTTCTGTCAGGAGCTCAATGAAGCCTTCTGTAAGGAGCCCAATAAGGCCTTCTGTAAGGAGCCCAGTAAGGCCTTCTGCAAGAAGCCCAATAAGGCCTTCTGCAGGAAACTCAATCAACCCTTTTCTAAGGAGCTCAGTGAGGCCTTCTGGGAGGAGCTCAAAATTGCTTTAGATGGGTTTTCACCCCGGAACGGTTCCAAGGTGAATCTGGAACCTGACACGGTCAGTGTCAACCTTCCAAAATCACATCGGAACGGTTCCAGGTGATTCCAGAACCTGAAACAGTGGATTTTGAGTTTCCAAGCCGCCCCCCCTAGCTAAAAAATGCCGACCGAGGGGGGGGGAAGGGGGGTACCTTTGGAAGCCCCCCCCCGTTCCAAGGGAGTGGGCGGGGTAGGCTGGGGTCCTCCTTTTCTTATTCCCGTCCCTGCGTGGGCGCTCTTTCCGACCTCTCCTGGGGAGCGTTTTGACCAGACAAACACGGCGAATCCAGCAGTGACAACGAGGAGGGCCTCCCAGGAGGCCCCAAGCGGGGAAAACGAGGCATGAGTAGCGGTATCGGCACATTTTTCTCCTCTGGATCCCCCTCTTCTCGAGCAGGAAAGGGGGCCGCCACGGGCGGAGAGTGGTACGGGCAGAGTGGTCGAAAGCCGCGAGAAATTCTGCCACGCGGCGGGCGGCGGGATCAGGGCGCAAGAGTGTTCTCGCACAGCTGGACCAAGCAGCCGAAAATCCACATTCCAGCGAACCAAAGTTGGCCACAACGCCCACCAACAGATCGTCCTGAAGAAGGGGGGCGCAGAATGACATACTAGTACCATGTGTTCTCCTCGGAGGCGTGCGCCCGACCCCAACAGATAGTACAACCCTCGTTCCCCGAGCGGTATGGCCAGAAAGCGCCCGCCACGGAGCTTGTACTACGAGATTTCTCGGCGCGCGTATGGTATCGGTATGTTGGAGGGGCGCCGGAGAGAGGTCGATTGGTGGACGCATGCCCATCCCAACGGGCAAGGGAGCGCCCGAACGAGCTGCCGCGCGGGGCCCGGGCGGCACTTCAGAGATGCCCGCTGGGCAACCCCGGCACTCCAACTTCGCGCCCTCGCGACAGGCGATGCGCTCCCCTCTTCGCGCCCTCGCGTCCCCGCACCGCTCCCTTGCCTCCTCCGCCTCCGTCCAATGACTCCTCCCTGTCGCACTCCGCGGCCAGTCGGAAACGCGGGCCGGGCGTTTCGCCTGAGACTTTCTCACCCCTAACGCGCCTCAAACAATTGCAAGAGTTGCACGGATTGAAGACACATCGTTTTCAACATGTGGTTTAAGCCTTAGCGCCGCGCGCACTCGTCTTAAAAAGCTGCAAGAGCTTCACGGATTGAGGACAAGCCGTTTTCAACATGTGGCTCTCGCCTTAGCACCGCCCACATTTGTCTTCAACACGTGCAAGAGTTTCACGGATTAGGGCGGCTCGTTTTCACAATGTGGCTCTCGCCTGAGCGCCGCGCACAGCACTGATTCTGATGGTTAACGGGCCAGAAGTGGTGTTTTGTAGAGATTCAAGATTGTCAGTTCGCAACAATTATATACGTTGATTCGCGGTGTCGAAGTCCCAGGAATAGTTTTTTGACACGGTTGAGGATCGTCAAGACGCAACAGTCTGGTTGATTCGTAGCGCTGACATCATGAGAATGGTGTTTCTAGCACGCTTCAGGATCTTCAAGCGGTTGTCTCCCAACGGGGCCCTTCCCCTGTGGAAATAAATCCTTGTATGGGGTTTGTGAAGAGGGAGCTTGAAAGGATGGTATGTTCCAACATCGTTCAGAATCTTGGATTGACATTGGTCTTCCTCCTGCTCCCCCTTGTCCTCTTCCTCCTCATCCTCCTCCTCCTCTTCCTCCTCCTCCTTCGCCCTCCTCCTCCTCCTCTTCCTCCTCCTCCCCAGCCCTCCTCCTCCTCCTCCTCCTCCTGTTCCTCCTCCTGCTCCTCCTCCCTTCCACTCCTCCTCATCCTCCTCCTCCTCTTCCTCGTCCTCGTCCTCCTCCTCTTCCTCCTCCTCGTCCTCCTCCTCCTCCTGCTCCTCCTCCTCCGTTGTAGGGGCCCATGAAAAGAGAACTTGGAGGGAACCCTTAATTTACTGTCCTTGATGCTTTTGGGGTTTGCACTGGTCCTCCTCTTTTTCCTCCTCCTCCTCCTCCTTTTCCTCCTCTTCCTCCTGCTTTTCCTCCTCCTCCTCCTCCTCTTCCTCCTCCTCCTCCCCCTCCCCCTCTCCTTTCGGCTACCCCCCCCCCCGCAATGCACAATACGAACACTATTCTCCTGCTTCCCCTGATGACGTCCGGAAGACATCCGACCCCTCCGCACACTGCTTTTTTCCACACAGGATTACTGGGATATGGTTTTCGCTATGTTTTGTATCGAAATTATGTCCCCGCTGAAGCGCTGGCTTCATTTCTGCGCCTCTGGTTGTTCCAAATCGTGCTCACGCTGCAGCGCGGGCGTTTTCGGCGCCCCCAAGTCTAGAAAATACACCTCCGAAAAAGTCATCGGAAGTGATTACACGTTCGATTAGCTGACGTTTTGTGCCGCAGAAGCCTCCCACTTTGGGGCGTCGTCGTTCCCAGGAAATATCTAGCGGGAGCCCCGTTTCTGCTTTGAGAAGGCAATGCTGGAAGCAGAGCCAGCGGGTGCTCTCCATCAGCCCCGCCGTGTGTAGAGCTTTTCGGGGAGCCCGCGGACCTAAACATGGAGCCACTACCCCAGACCGGCCATTACCTTTCGAAAACGATCCACTCACCCTCCAAGGAACCCAGCGCCATGCCATGACATTATGTGCGGTGTTGCGTTTTGCGCCGCTGTGCGATACCATGCTTTGCGTTGCAAGATTTTGTGATACAATGCTTCACTACGCAATGCCACGCCATGCTATGGCATGCTACACTCTGCCGTGCTCTTCTACGCCATGCCATGCCGTGCTCTACCATGCATCGCGTACCCTCTCGCGATCATTGCCCTGCTCGACATCCAAGTGTGCGAATAGAGAGGATATCTACGCCATGGTAAAGGATGGGAGGGAGTGGCAGGAAGTCAGATACGACGCGAGCGCACCTAGCTTGTCCTCCTCCCCCTCCCCCTCCCCCTCCTCCTCCTCCACTTCCTCCTCCTCCTTGTCCTCTCCCTCTTCCTCCTCCTCCTCCTCCTCATCATCATCATCATCATATCCCTCCTCCTCCTCTCGGGCAGACATAACACTCGAGTTTGGGGGACTCGGATTGGTCTGACGGGGCCTTCGGAGAAATGACGAAACCGAGTCTGAAATTTGACGCGACCTCGCGCTGCAAACATCCCACGAAACTGGACAGTCAAAACGCAGGACGGACCCGTCAAAAATCGTCGGCTAACCAGAACTGGGGCGAAGTCGAGTCTTTTCGTAATATGAAAAAAGAAAGCTACTTGTCCACCAAGAAACCGGATCAGCCCGAAGGCCTGGCCCACCGACGCACGTCAGCAGGATTACATATGATGCCACCGGTTCCACAGTTGGCCAAGTGGTCTGCACGCTCATTGATATATCTGGCTGGTCTGGGACTCCACCTTCCGCCAAATCGCATATTGAGCCACTTCATCATCATCATATACATGGCAAAGTCTCAAAACGAATCCAGGATTCTCCCGCGCCCGCGTAAGCCGTTGAACAACTCCAGCAGCATACTCGGAATCATATTTATCATGGCCTGCGACATCTGTCGTAGAAGTGAATACGACGAAGGCGCATGGTGCAGATGATAACGATGGAGGCGAACACGAGCATGAACCCAAGATGCAGTAAATAACAATACATATATCCCCACAACAATGTTCGAAGACGGGAGGCCCTGATGAAATGTGGGTCATCAGGGTCAACGATGGTGGGCCCACAAAAACCAGCATTGATCACGATCACGATCGACACGTGCAGACCCATCACAAGATATAACGAGTGGTTCTGTCGCCTGGAACTGTACAGGAAGCGGTTGCACAGGAAGTTGTTCCCCTCACCGGGCAGCATTGTGGCGATCGCGTGGATCAGCGCATTTCTTGATCCGCTTCACCGGCGGCAGAGCAGAACGAAACACATCTTCACGAGGTCGAGAACGAGGCTGAACAAGGCCCGCAATAACATATTTTCCAGATCTTCAATCGGCAAGTGCCTGCTTAGCAATAGCATCCACACGCGGCATAGATATTGAAACCCCCATTGCATGCTCAAGCAGTACGCCGCGGTCACAACTGGGCAGGGGACCGCAACGAGCAAGACAAGGAGGAAACCCATCAAGAAAGACATTGCCCAGAACCGCGCGATCAAGCTCTGCTCGCTCCGTGGCGTTGCATGGACACTCCCCGAGCCTATGTCCCACAGTTTCCATTGCAGCTTCACACCGAGCGCAGACGTCATCGTGAATATGGAAAGATATACGTGTGATGTTCAAGGCTGTCCACAGCCCCGCCGTGGTGAGCTCTGGCCTCCGAAGTGGTCGTGCGCTTGCCAAAGTTCAGAAAGACCGTCTTCAAGCCCGGAGGTCCTTAGGTCGTCGAACAACTTCGCCTGCAGCGACACTTTGACGCAGAAAAGAACGCTGATCATGTAGTCGGCGTTGCACCCCCGCCTTCTGAGCAAGATCTGGCGTAGCCCCGCGTCCACCTCGGGTAAGCAGAGCAGCAGGCATGCGAAAACGGAAGGATGAAGATGCAGCACGCAAGGTTGCGGATGTAGACCAAATAATGCCTTACATATCGCCAGAGCGCCCCATTGCAGCAAAAGGACCAAATCGGAGGTGAGGGGGTGAGATCGAAGTGGAACGGCGAGCCCCCCACCGGGAAATCGGTTTCGGTTTCGTGTTCGTGCGTGCCGTGCGTGCGAGGCGAAGCTGCGTGGGCGGGCGAGAAAAAATCTCCTGTGGCTGAGGCGCGGCCGGACCAAATGACTCCCTTCCGGGCGGCCGGGGCCCCGCGGTGTCCCGCTAGTGTCCCGTGTGGCTGAGGCGCGGCCGGACCAAATGATTCCCTTCCGGGCGGCCGGGACCCCGCGGTGTCCCGCCGGTGTCCCGCGGTGTCCCGCGGTGTCCCGCGGTGTCCCGCCGGTGTCCCGCGGTGTCCCGCGAGGATGATGATGATGATATGATGATGATGATGATGATGATGATGATGATGATGATGATGATGATGATGATGATGATATGAGATGATGATGATGGTGAGCCGATGAAGATGATGATGTTGATGATGGTGTCGATGATGATGATGATGATGATGATGATGATGATGATGATGATGATGATGATAGTGTCCCGATGATGAGGATGATGATGCTCATGATGATTATGTTGATGATGATGGCGATGATGGTGTCCCGATGATGATGATGATGATGATGATGATGATTCCGATGATTCCGATGATGTTGGTGATGATGATGTTGATGGAAATGGTGTCCCGGCGATAAGGATGTTCATGATGATGATGTTGATGATGATTATGGTGTCCCGATGATGATGCTGATGATGATGATGGTGATGATTATGATGGTGATGCTGATGGTGTCCCGATGATGATAATAATGATAATGACGATGTTGATGATGATGTTGCTCATGATGATGGTGCCCCAATGATGATGATGATGTTGTTGATGATGATGATGATGTCGATGATGATGATGATGATGATGATGATGCGATGATCATGATGATGATGGTGTCCCGAGGATGATGACGATGTTGATGATAGTGTTAATGATGAGAACGATGGTGATCATGATGGTGTCCCGATTACGATGATGATTATGATGATGCTGCTGATGATGATGACGATGACTGTGTCCCGATGATGATGATAATGATGATGTGATGATGAGATGATGGTGGTGATGATGATGATGTTGTCCCGATGATGATGCTGACGTTGATGATGATGTTTATGATGATGATGATGATGATGATGATGATGATGATGATGATGGTGATGACGGTGCCCTCATGATGATGACGATGTTGGTGATGATGTTGATGTTGATGATGTTGATGATGATGATGATGACGTTGATTGTGAGAGCGATTGTGATATCGATAGTGAGATCGATATTGAGACCGAATGTGAGATCGATTGTGTGATCGATTGTGAGATCGATTGTGAGATCAATTGTGAGATCGATCGAATGAGATAGATCGAGTGAGATCGATTGTGAGATCGATCGAGTGAGATCGATCGAGCGAGACCGATAGTGAGATCGATACTGAGATCGATAGTGAGACCGATCGAGTGAGACGTTGGTTCCCCCCCCCGAACCTCCTTATCACCCGAAGGGTGGTCGTATAGGTAGAATACGATCTCTGTGGCGCCAACGAAGGTCCCAAAGTGCCAGAGGAACGATATCAAACAACACCAAATGGTAATGCATGCGGATTGTCGTGAACATCGCAACACAAGGATAACGTGTACGGTGCAAACCTGGCCCCAGCACGTGTGTCATCGGGCGGGATCGCCGCACGGTCGTCCCAGCTTTGGCCGGGCCCATCTGGGCGACAGCGGCGAGGGACACGGCCTGCGTCATCTGCGTCTTGGTGTCGGCGAAACCCCAGTCTGCCCACATGGCGGCCGTGGCGTCGGCCACGCAGGCGCCCCTCTGCGAGTACGGCAGCAGCTAGACCACCCCCACGCGCGAGCGGTAGGCAGCCATCCGGCGAGCGGCAACCGATGCCTGGGTATCAGGGCCCAGGAGCGAATCAATCCCCAGGTAGCGGAAAGACTTCCGAAGAGGGATGCGTTCCTCCGCTCCTCCTGCACCTCTTCCTCGGCCTCCTCCTCCTCCTCCTCCTCCTCCTCATCCTCCTTCCTCCTGCCCACTTCTTAACGGGCAACGAATGGGAGGACTAGCACGGGGGGGGAGGGGGGGCACATCGACCTGGAATCGGCGAGACATCGCCTATAGATCGGCGGTAAGCCATCGATAGTGAATCCGCACGTTCCTGGGAGGGGTGGGGCTACCATGCCCCTATCGGCGATCAACGGGCGATCGGGGGTCGATACACCCCCACCGTGCCTATGCCTATTCCCCCCCCTCCTATCGTTGCCCCTGACTTCTGCTCCTCCTCCCTCGTCCTCCTCCCTGGACCAGCCCGCGACGCGCAAGGCGCGATCTGTCTTCGCGCCCCCGCGGGCGGCCAGGAGCGGTCGGCCCGCGCGCGCCCACCCGGCGGGGGATGGTCGTCGTCGTCGTCGTCGTCGTCGTCGTCGTCGTCGCCCCCTGCCCTCTCCCTCCCTGGCTTCTCCCTGCTTGCCCTGCGTCCCCTCCTTCTCCTCCTCTGCGCCATCCGCCTTCTGTGGCAACTCGTGGGAGTATCCATCTTGCTGGCTCTTGCGAGCTAAGTCGACGCTATCTCGGCGCTCTCTCATTGACTATCACACGCTATCGCGTGCTAATTCAGTCTGAAGGCGACCAACGTGGATTCATGCACGTGTACGGCAAGTCCACGTCGTGATGACGTCGGCGTTGGCGTCTGACACCCCGTGCATCGTTGAACCTGGAACGCTCGCAGCTTTTCAACGGCGCGGATCGCTCGACACTGGCCGACCCTGGGCCACTGCAGGCGTTCAACCTTTAGGGGGCCACATGCAAACCCTACCCCAACCCCCCCTACCCCCCACGATTTCGAGAGCTCCCGAACGAAGTGAACCCCACCCTCCCCCTCAGAAATCGTGGGGGGTAGGGGTAGGGTTCGCATGTGGCCCCCTAACCTTGAACGAAAGTGCTGGAGTCGCCGACGCGTCCACGCTGCGCAAACGTACCGTGCGTCTCTTGCGAAAGGCGGGCCTCCGACCTCTCGACCACTTCCCCGGACGGATTTTCTACCCCGAGTTGCTTTCTGATTGTCCCAAGGCCCGGTAGGAGGCCCCGAGGAGCCGAAAGCATATACAACCCTCCGTCGCGATTTTTTAGACACGCCGGATGCCGGATGCCGGATTTCCCCGGACGGATTTTTCATCCCGAATTGTTTTTTGATTGTCCCAAGGCCCGGTAGAGGGCCCCGATGAAGCCGAGAACACATGAAAACCATCCGTCACGATTCTTTAGACACGCCGGATGCCTGGGCAAGTACGTGTACGTCCTTCTTTCGCCCCCGAGGCCGCACGCTGCTGTCCTGCCGTGCCCGCGACGCGCGGGCCGCGCTTTTCTGCAGCCCCGCGGCAGCGGCGGCAACAACCCGCCTCCGCGCTGCACCCGCCGCCGCCGGCCCCGGGAGGCCGCACGTGGGGCAGCCCCCATCGGAAATGGGGCTGTTAACGAGGAGGAGGAGGAGCAGGAGGAGGATGAGGAGGAGGAGGAGGATGAAGAAGAAGAATAATAATAATAGTAGTAATAATAGTAATAATAATAATAATAGTAATAATAATAAGAAGAAGAAGAAGACGAAGAAGAATGATCAAAATAATAATAATAAGAATAATAAGAAGAAAAACAATAAGAATAATAAGAATAATAAGAAGAAGAAGAGCAGAAGGAGGAGGAGGAGGAAGAGGAACAGGAGGAGGGGGAGGAGGAGGAGGAGCAGGAGGAGGAAGAGGAAAAGGAGGAGGAGGAAAAAGAAGAGGAGGAGGACGAGGAAAAGAAGGGCCAGGAGGAGGAGGAGGAGGAGGAGGAGGAGGAGGAGGAGGAGAGGAGAGGAGGAGAGGAGGAGACGGAGGAGGAAGGAGAGGAGGAGGAGGAGGCGGAAGAAGAAGAAGAAGAAGAAGGAGGAGAAGAATAAGAAGAAGAAGAAGAAAAATAAGAAGAATAATAATAAGCAGAATAATAAGAATAAGAAGAAGAAGAAGAGCAGGAGGAGGAGGAAGAGGAACAGGAGGAGGAGGAGGAGGAGGAGGAGGAGCAGAAGGAAGAGGAGGAAAGGGAGGAGGATAAAAAAGAAGAAGAGGAGGAGGAAAAGGAGAAGGGGTAGGAGGAGGAAGAGGAGGAGGAGCAGGAGGAGGAGGAGGAGGAGAGAGGCGGAGGAGAGAGGAGGAGAAGGAGGAGGAGGAGGAATAGAAATAATACTAATATTGTTATTATCATTAATAATAAGATAATAATAATACTAACAATACTAATACTACTAATAACAACAACAAGAATAGTACTAGTAATAATAATAATGCGAATACTAATACTACTAATACTAATAATAATAATATTAATGCTAGTAGTAATAATAATAATGATAATAGCAATCATAATAAGAAAAAAAACAACATAATGAGTATAAGAAGAAGAATAATAGACATAATGATAATATCAATGGCGGGCGTGGTCTTACAAGCCCGGCTGGGCCAGGATTTTTTTGTGCTCTTTAAAAAGAAACAAGGACAGACGCCTCTCTGCTGCTGCCGGAGGCCTCAGGCTGAGTAGTCCAGAGGCTCTCCACGAGACCCTAAATTGATGGCGCCAGGGCGCTTGGGGCCTCAAGGCCCTTGGTTCCTGGGCACAGCAGGCACAGGCACAGCAGGCACAGGCACCTCCTCCCCTCCCCCTGCCTGCCCGAGGCAACGTAGTGAAATGGGAAAGTGCAATAGAATAGGGCTAGCAGACTAAGCCAGAACCCCCCCCCCTTCCCTGGGGCAGTATCGGGATTGTAGTCAAATGGGGCATCCTATCTCCCACATTCTGACCTTCCTGGGTTCAATTCCTGGTGGTGCCTGTGGGGCGTGCTTGCGGGGGGATTGCAGTTGACATTTCAGGGGAAATCACTGTAGATAGGATTCTGTGCAAGTAAAGCCTTTTTGATCTCTGTAGAGCTTTGCGTACCGAGGAATTCTGGGATTTAGACAAATGAGCGCCGTGTGCGGGGACGCGCTGCGCAGAGGCAAGAAATCCCCAATTCGGGGCCCCTGGATGGAACCTAAGGGCCCCCTGGCTGTCGTCGCGGTCGCTGTTCGCCGTCGCGGTTGTCGCGCTTGGCGTGGCTTGCGCTGCGGGGAATGCCGTCGGGGGCCGTCGCCGCCCTAATGTCGGCGCTGCTGGTCGTGGAGCGGGCGCTGCGGGAAGCCCAGCGCGGGGCCTTGAGCCAGGAGCCGCAGCTGCGTTGCAAGCCAAGATAGCAACTGAGAAAGGAGGAGGGGGAGACCAGGAGGAAAAATCCTCTTCCTCCTCCCTCTTCCTCCCTCTTCCTCCCTCTTCCCCCCTCTCCCTCCCCCAGCGCACATGGAGGCATCGACGGACCAAGAAGCCACGTCGCAACGGCCTCATTTTTGACGCGCCGCTCTTTGCGACGCTCCTCCCTCGTTCGGACGCGCGCGCGCTTGCACCTCATCTCGAGGGCGGCGGCCACGTCGCCCGGGGCGCACGCCCCGCAACGAGCGCGCAACTTGCCCTCGCAGATCCGCCACCGCGCCCGCGCGTTGAGGCGTGGAAGAAGGCCAAGGGCTGTCTGGCAGGGCTTCTGCAGTCCTCCAAGGGCCCCCCCACCCACCAGGGCGCAGATAGCCGACTGCACCACCCCTGCTCGCGGGGGGTGCCTGGGCGGCCATGGCGCCTCCTTGGGGCTCTCCAGGGCTTCCTCGACGGCCCAGGACGCCCACCCAGGCCACCAAAATAACCCAGGATGCCTCCAAAACGGACCAAGATGGCCTCCAGACGGCCCAGAAGGCCTCCAAGACGCCCCAGGAGGCCTCCAATAGCCCTGCCAAGAAGTCCCCAGGAAGCAAAATCCATTGATTTCCTGACGTTTTTGAAGGATTTGGGCATACTCGCTTTTTCGGCTTCCCGACGCTCCAAAACGACCCAAGAGGCCTCCCAAATCGCCCCAAGACGGCCCAAGAGGCCCCCCAAGAAGGCCCCAAGACGGCCCACGAACGCCCCAAGACGGCCCCACGAACTCACAACCCAGGCGCGGTGGCGGACTTGCCGTAGGCAGCTGGTTGGGGCACGTTGCCGCGTGCACGATCTCGATGGCGCGGCGCAGCCTCAGGAACGGCTGCCTAAGCCAAGCCACGCCCTCGGCAGGCCCGCCCTCGTCGTCGGCCGCCGCCGGCGGCGGCGGCGGGCCGTCGGCCGGCGCGGGCGGCGCGACCGCCGCCGCCGCCACCGGGCCACTGGCCGCCGCGGCCGCTGCGTCCGCCGACGCCGACGGCGACGCAGACGAAGCCGCGGGCGACGCCGAGGACGACGACGAGGACGACGGCGACGAGGCTGCAAGGACATGGAGGGCTTGCAGGTCGTCCTCGGCCTCCCGGAGCTGGCGCCGCAGCCGCTCTATGCGGACCTCCGCGGCCTCGATGGCCGCGGAGGTCGCCACCGGGGTCGCTGGGGCCGCCGGCGCCGGCGCCGAGTGCAGGGACGGCCGCGCAGGCGCAGGCGGCGGCGCCTGGAGGGCGACAAAGGAGCGGGACAGGGGAGGGGAAGGGGGAGGGACGGAGGAAGGAGAGGGAAGCGAGGGAGGGGGGAAGGAAGGAGGCAAGGAGGGAGGAGGGAGGGAGGGGGTAGGGAGAGGAAGCACTGAGGGTGCGGCTGAAGAGGAAACCTGAGGGGAAGGGTTGCGGAGAAGTGTTGAAGAGGAGGGTTCGGGAGAAGCGTTACGGGTCAACTGGGCAGGAAGAATCAGGAGAACAGGTAGGAGCACTAAGGAGGAGAGGCCCAGAGGATTCATTGATAGGGCTGGGGAAGAAGACCACGACGGAGGGCCGATGGGGAAGGCTTGACGGGGAGGGTCGAGGAGGAGGGTCGACGA
>CAUYUJ010013359.1:88272-93272 GCA_963575745.1 Prorocentrum cordatum
GAGTGCACCCCCCCATCCCCGAGAGCGCCGTTTTGCAAAGGAGGCCAGATGGATTTTCAGCCTGGAACGGTTCTGGGTGGAAATCCATCTAGAGTGTTCCGAAACGGCAAGTCTGCCAAGCCGCGAGAAAAAGTTTCCCCAATAAGGAATTTCATGTGGAACATTTGCATGTTGGGGGCTCGGCTACACTCCCCCCTATCCCCGAGAGGGCCCTTTTGCACTGGGGAAGGTCCCAGATGGATTTTCACCCTGGAACGGTTCCGGGGTGAAAACCCATCTGGGCGCTCCCGACACTGGGCGGGAAGGCCCAGCCGCGAGAAGAAAGCTCCCCATTCAAAGATTTCATTTGGAAAATTGTAATTTTGGGGTCTCGGATACCCCCCCTATCCCCGCGAGCGCCGTTTTGCAATGGAGGCCAGACGGATTTTCAGCCTGGAACGGTTCCGGGGTGAAAATCCATCTGGGCGCTCCGAAACGGCGAGTGTGCCTAGCCGCGAGAAAAGGCTCCAAATAGAAGATATGATGTGGAAATGTTACATGTTTGGGGCTCGGGTACACTCCCCCACCATCCCCGAGAGCGCCGTTTTGTCCCAGATGGATTTTCTCCTTGGAACGGTTCCAGGGTGAAAATCCATCTGGGCTCTCCCGACACTGGACGAGAGGGCCCAGTCGCGAGAAAAAGCCTCCCCAATAAGAACTTTCATGTGGAAAATTCAATTTTTGGGGCTCGGGTTCCCACACCCCCATCCCCGAGAGCGCCGTTTTGCATTGGAGAACGCTCTGGGACGCTCTCAAAGCGTTCTGAAACGCTCTGGACTACCCATCGCTCGGACGTCCATTTCCCGTGCGCTTTTCGGCTTCGTGCTGTTGTCGTGAATAGATCCAGGATGCTCCTCGATGGGCCTCGCCCAGGAAAAATGCACTCGCCCGAGCGATGCCAAGACTCCGAGAACATTCCTGAGCGAGCTGCAGCGACCCGTCCTCGCCCAACGACAGGTGCCCCGCCTGGAGCCGCCCTGGGAATTTCGTGTGCCGTCTTGGGGGCCCTGGTCGGGGGGACGCAAGGTGGGGCAGGGGCAGACCCCCAGCCGGCTCCCGACCGACCGGGCCCTATCCCCACTGGCCCGGCCTGGGCCCCACTGGCCGTTCTACCCCCCTGGATGAGGATGTGGGCTGCTCCCTGCGAGTCTCGAGGGGCATATCCCCAACTGGGTTGGTGGCATGGTGGGGCTGGGGATGGGGATCGGGATCGCTCATCAACGGTACCGATTCGCTCTCGCGCTCTCCCGCGGCCCCCAGGCCGCGACGGGCTGCCTCGGCGCCGCTGCCCGCGACCTGCCGCTCGCGGCGGGAGCCGCGCCCGCGGAGGGCGCGGAGGCCACGTGTTCGCGGTTCGCGCGGAAGGCGGGCGCGCACCCGGCCGAGCGGAGGGCCGGGCGCGGAAGAGCACTGGCGGCTGGGGGTCTTCGGTGGGAGCAGGTCCGGGTGGCGCCCCCGCCAACCATCGGTTCTCCCCGAGCGATGGGCGGCGGGGGTTAGGTTCGGATTTCGCCACGTGCTCGACGACTTCTGAAGCCTACCCCCGCCCGCCCATCGATTTGCCTGAATCGTTGATCGGCAAGGGTAAGGTTTGGATGCCGCCGCCGATTAAAGGTGAGCCGCTAAAAATGGCCGTGTAGGTAGGACATGTAAATATCCAGCTGGGCATGTTCCCTAACCCTACCTTGGGATAACCCCCTCTACGAACCTACGAACCCCCGACCTGGGGGGCCAGCCCAAGGGCCCAGGATCATTCAGATCTTGTTGAATGCTTGATCTCGGCGCTCTCGCCTCTTCGATTTTCAGGCTTCGAAATAAGAGAATGCTGGTGAGAACCTTGACCTCGCCGGGGGCCGCCCAGTCAGGCCGGATTCTGGACCTCCGGGTGGTATCTCCTCGGCGCGGGCGATGAGGGAGGGGTGTCCTATCAGAGCCCACTACGGTCGAGACGGGGAAGGAGGATGAGGGGGCAGGTGGACAAGCCAGATACCAATAAGTAGAAGCACGATACAAAAACTAGGATAAAGAAAAGGTTGCAACAATAATCGTAGAGGCACGACTGTTACGAATAATTCGCTGGCCCAACGGGCCAGAGGCATGCTCAGATCGCAACACTGCGGCTCAAGGATGCCGGAACTCCTGGGGTCTGTCTTGGGGCTCTCAGGATCGCCCCAGGAGCGCCGCCAGGGACCAAAGGAGCCCCAAGACGAGCCAAAAGGGCTCCGAGACCCTCGAAGACCTCTCCAAGACGCCCAAGATCGGCTCCAGACGGCTCAAGACGTCTCGCCGACGCCCCAAGAGGCTTCCAATAGCACACCCACGAGAGCCCCAAACGATATAATTCATCGACTTCCTACGGATTTTGACGGAGTCTCACGTTCTCGCCTATTTGGGCTTCCGCGCACTCCAAGACCGCCCCAGAGGCTGCCATAATCGCTCCAACATGGCCCAAAAAACCTCCAAGAGCATTACAAGACGGCCCAAGACGCCTCCCAGAAGGCCCCAAGACGGCTCAAGAGGTCTCCAAGACGGCTAAAGAGGCCTCCCAAACAGCCCAGACGGGGGGACCCGAACGCACATTTCGACCCCCCAGCCCCACGACGCCTCCAGGAGGCCCGCAAGAGGCCCCAAGAGCTCCACGAGATCGCTCCAATTGGCGCCAGAATGGAGTCTGGCAAACCCTCCACCCCACCAGACGCGACGAAGGAAAAGCCCACGACGCGTCCAAAAAGCATCCGAAACAGACCACGCAAAAGCCCCAGACAACTGAGGCCACCTAAACAGACCTCACACGGACTCACTACTTTCCCAGCCACGCGCCTAGCCCGGATGCATCCCCCGAGACAAGCCCCTCGACACCTGCGCAACGCACATCGCGGCAAACGCACCACCTCTACAGAAAAACAGCCGCCACACGGCAACACAACAATGGCAACGAACACGCGGACAAACACCCGCGGTGGGACAGTCGGGGCTAGAACCCCCACGACACGCTCCAAAGCAACTGCGTCGTCTCCTTGCGTGCTGTCGCATCGCCTCTGGAAAACGACCACAGCCCAGCAGCGCCGCGGGGGCCACGAACGCGCAGGCAAACGCCAGTGATGGCACAATACGGGCCGGCGGAGTGAGCGAAGCGATGATAAAACAAACAATTATATGGATAGCAACCTTACGATTAGCAAACCCAAAACATAATACAACAACTATTAGTGATGAGAACGAGAGCATCAGGAGAAAGAGGAGATCGTACTCCATCGCCCGCCATATCCATTCTCTTCAAAATCCATCACCGTCAGCCTGCATCTCCTGCTCCGCGCTCCTCCTGCCACTCCTCCTCAGCCTCCTTCCCATCCTCATTTCCTACTTCTCCGTCGCCCTCCATCTCCATTCTCCTCAACCTCCGTCCTACTCCTCCTCATCATCGTCACCACCATCATATTCTTCCGATGGATTCCTCATCCTTCTTTTCTGCTTCCTCTTCCCATTCATCCTGCTCCCCATACTCACCTCATCTCACCTTCCAACCTCCTCCCATTATCCTGCACCCTCCCCCGCATCTTCACGTTTTCCCGGCAGACTGGCCTTGTTTCCAACAGGCTGGCCTCTTTGCCCCCAATGACACGTCAACAATTCGTAGTTGGGATTCGCAAAAAAACGCTAGGGGAAAAGAGGTAGTCATCAATACACGTACATATCCGCCACCGTGTCCCCTTGCACGTCGAGGCGTGGTAGAATGGTAGAATGCCACGGGATGCCTGGTAGGGTTTCTGTTTTACTCTTTTAACGGACCCCCTCTACTCGCAGAGTGTCGCGTGCACAGCCCTCCCTCCGAGGCCACGACCCCTCGGCAAACATGGCAGATGCCCCGAGCTTCAAACAGACGGCCCGAAACGTGCCCCCAGAAATCAGAGATCAAATACAAACCTCCTGGCGCGTTCTCGTTCGATCCAGCCGGCCCTCTCCTCTCGTGCAATACTGACATCCTCTGCTCTCGTTCGGGACCGTCTTCCAGCATCTCGGAGGCAGCTCTGCCAGCTTCGAGTGTTGCTAGAAGTGATCCTGGCCCAAATTGTGCCCAACTTCACGCCATTTTGGAGCTCCTGGGGCCCTGTGGGCCTCGTGAGGGATGCTCTGAAGACCATCTGGCGGGTTCCGGAAACCCTGAACCCAAACATGTTGTCATCTCTTGGGGGCGCATCTGTAACTTCCGCCGCCGTCCGCCGGCCTTCCGCCGGCGGAGGCGGCCTCGTTTTACTTGCGCCGCCTTACGCCACTTTTCCGTCGAGGAAGAGATGCCAACTCCCTCGATTCTCGAAGGCGAGGTCGTTTCTCTGGAACGCCTCAAGTCTGGGTCTCCCCAGGAATCGCGACCTTACGCGGTGGCTCATGCGGGCCGTCAGCGTGGCACGCCAAGCTGGAAACGAGGGCGCTTACGCGCAACCTTACGCGGGCAACTTACGCGCGAATGTCGGCGCAGCAGCAGGGGAAGAGGGAGGAGGAATTTTTTACTCTGGGCCTCCCAAGGTATCCTGGGGATACCTTGGGCCTTGGACCGATCCCGGCACTCCCAAAACGCCCTCGGCGAGGCGCGCTTGCCGGGAGGCATCCCGAGGCAGGAAAGCCACCGAAAACCGACGATAACGTGCGGAGACCTCCAACTTTGAACGCTGGCGGCGGGGTCGCCGCTGGTCGACACGACACGAACCTGCCGTAGCCATCGCCGTCCTCTTGGACGCCCCCGATGTAATCTTCTCACAAGTTCGCAGGCCTGCCAACATCGCAGGCGGAGCTCCAGCGAGCGGAGGCCCCAACAGCTGCAGCGCAGGCCTTCGCAGTCGACCTTGGCGTTTGGGTCACAAGAGGCCCTCATGAGGCCCCAAGACGGCCCAGGAGGCCCCAAAACGGCCCCCAAGAGGCCTCAAAACTGCCTCCTCGAAGCCCCCAAGAGGCCTCCCGCGACA